>JAAAKB020000023.1:364494-382986 GCA_010014835.2 Apostichopus leukothele | reverse complement strand
GGTGAAATCGTGCATTTCTTAGGGGTGTCCGAAATTGGCAGTGTTCCGAAATTAGCAATACTGACTATACTTACACTCAATCACCACTACATGTAAGATACTTTTTAGGAATCACAAGAAAAAGTGTGTCAGTTTCTTGGTTTTCATGTGACCTAGAATATTTGGTCAATTGTTGCAGGCGTTTGACTACCAGTCAGCAGCTTTTTCAATTCTTAACTCAAAATTTAAGCAAGCTGCGATTGTTTTCCTTTTATAAAATTTGATCAGAATTTCAGGAAATGTTATCGGTATCATTTCTTTTGGTTTGTTGGCAAGGGTAATATATTTCTTCCGGATTCACTAACAGTTTTACAAAAAAAAGAAAAGAAATAGAGCGTTCGCATTATTGGGTTCTTGTGTTACTTGTACACTGCTACAGTGTTGCTGTATTTTGTATCTTAACGGTCAGGCTAATAACAAATAAGGCTTAATGTACCTTTCACTGATATAATATCAGTAGGCTAGGCCGTAGTACAACAGGTTAACATAATTGGACACATAGGTCCTAAGCCGAAACTATAGTTATGCTAGCCTAAAACTGTGATGCTGCAAGGGATCTTCCATTCAGACTAGTAATACTATTGCTAGCATTACCCTACTGCAAAATTAGGCCTAGGCTAACTTCATGTTATCCCATATATTTCCCAGTAAGCTGACTGACCTTCAGGCATTCTTGATCGTCTTTTCTTTGCTTCACTTGAAATAGAAAGTTAACAATAAGATCAGTGTAGTTAGTCAGTAGATCCAAAGGCAATCTCGCATTCAGTCAGTGGACAATTCCATTTGTACTGTACACAAAATTAAGAGTTAGGCTGTTACTAGTATTAGTGCAGAGTTTTGTATTACATGTAGATACAAACTCAACTCACACAGCACAGTCAATATAATAAATTTGAGGGCGCTTTCTTCTTTTGCAATTCCAGTCAGTGGGGGGTTACAACAGCCAAAAAAATTCTTGCAGCCGGAATATGACGTCATCCCTATAACATAACAACACTATATTTTACAAGAAGGGAAACAATTGCACTTCAGAAAGTTACCCTTATTTCTGTTACTCACAATCTTCACCCCGAACTCAGAATCACGTCCAAGGAAGAGAGATTTTAGGGGCACAATTTTCACAGAAATGTCGACTCCCGCGAGAAGGCGTTTGATGAGAGACTTTACCAAGTAAGGCTAGGCCTATGTATGACTTGTCAATGCGTAGTTCGTCGTACGTAATTGTGTAAGATTTCGTGTAGGCCTAGGCCCCTACATCATATGCTATGTTTGTTAGGATATGTTTTCGCTACTGCCTTGAATCGGTGTTGTATACATGTAGGCCTATAGTCCTGATTTCGTAATGACAATGAGCACTCCCAAAGTCCTAGCCTATGTTACTAGCAAGGCAGTGTTTTATTTTAATAGGCCCAGGCTTAATTACTTTTTAATGTATTGTGAATGTAAGTACTGAGCTAGGCTATATGTTGTCATGAGTTATGCCTCCACAAGCAGGATGAATAAAGCAAAGGACTAACATCGGTAGCCTATAGGCTGGAAATATGGAATTGTAAAATACATTCACATGAAACCCTAGCAAAAGGAAGTTAGTGTCTAGTGATCAAAACTGCCCACAGCTTTGTAAACAGTAAGAAAGGAGTATCTAAAGTATGTGCACAGAAGGCTGTGTCATTCCGGTACATTCCGCCATAGAAAATGTGCTCTTTCCGCCATAGAAAAAGGGCCATTCCCCATGTTACTCCGAAGGCGGTAAAGCACTTTTGTGTGACGGAAAGAGGACAATGTGGGTGCACTGTAAGCATATATGCACTGTATATTGCTTTGCTTCACACTACCTAGTCTCGCAAAATCCACAAAATCGGTCATTTAAATCAACAATCAGAATCGGTCTTTTTAATAAACAATCAACCTAAATTAATTTGATTTATTCAACCAACTATGTTATATATTTGAAGACAGTGTATCGACTCTTACGTACTTACAATTAAAGCTATTCAATCAACATGTTCATTAATGACTGTTTCTATTCCCCAATCTTGTCTTAACTACAATTCAGTCTATCCAGCAAACTGTCATATTTGAAGTCGGTGTACCTATCCTTCCACATGAAGAAAGTTTCACAGATACATTCCTGTGTAAAATCCATTCCTAAAATGTACCTTTCCACCATAGGTTTCGAGCCTTTCCGCCATGGCGGAAAGTATCGAAACCTATGGCGGAATGGTATGGCGGTATGTACTGTACCTATGGCGGAATGGCACTGGAACCATGTGCAGATGGTTTGTTGGGGAGTATCAGCAGTTGAAATCACCAAAGCGTAGTCATTGGTCATTTGATTATATATTATCAACATATTACACCCTGTACAACTTCAATGATAGCAGCTGCATTGTTACCCAACTTTATCATCCTGTGTATCAAACATGCACATTGTTGGTTTAATATAAATCTAAGTCGTCTAAAACAAAACTTAGTTATGTCAGACTATATTAGAGAAAGGTTTAAAAATAGTGATGGGAGCATTTTGATATTTTTTAGAATCAAACACAAATCTTTGGACAATCTCTTGTGTATACTTACTGTTTACCTGACATGATTGGGTTTCCTTCTGTTTCCCATGTTAACAAGTGAATAGTATCCTACTGTTGTTAGGGTACGTGCAAATGAAGCCTAACCAACTCCACAGTTACAGATGGCCTTCGTGCCGAATATTTTAAGGTGTTTTGGGAAGGATTTGGGAACTTGGTATTTAACTTCTATATATGCATTTAAGTAAGGTTTTATATTTCAGATGAACAAGGCAGGGATAGTCTTACACTTATTTCTAAACATCTGATACTATAGATCAACATTTTAATGAATTGGCAACCTATTATTGCACTCTTAAAAGCAGAGACTACAAAATCGATGCAAACTGCTTTAAGCTACTTTGTATAATCCAGCCCTCATTATCTGTGAACAGACTGAATTCTAAAAAAATTGATACATGGGTGAAAATATTTGTCTTATACTTGACTTGATAAGCCACTGTGGCAAATTCCAAGTACCACCCCTTTTCTCTTTCATTTGACTTTGAAAAGGCTTGTTGGTAATCTGTAGGGAGCATTTACACACTGACGTATTTCAACTTTGTCCCAGATTTTAAATGGTGGATTAGACTTCTGTATATAGTTATATCTTATGTCCCTTGTTTCGAATAATTGTTTTCTTTACAGATCTACAGACACCTATTAACAACATTATCCTAATCACTCAAATAAGAGTCAGAAGTCATGAAATAGCTGCGACTCCCATCAACATCCATCAAAGATTGACCATTTCACAATTCTTACCTTAATTCCAGTGTTATTTATGAATTTACATTTTATGCACATTGATGATGTAAAGGGAGTGACTGCCAAATTTTCTGTTATGCTATCCCTTTATTTTTACAACCTTCGTTTCAAGGACACTTAACACAGGTTTGTGGCCTACGGGGATTGAAATATTTTGTCTTCCTTGAAAGGAGGAACATCACTTTAATCAAATCATACTGCAATTAGGAGTTAACTTATTAGGGGCTAAAATAAGGAATTTTGATGAGTGCAACACTCTATGTCATTGTTTGCACATATATTTATCAAAACTTCAAATGTGTATACCTTGGAAACAAAAAGAGCTTTTTAAAATTGTTCAACAGATTTAGAATGAGATCATCACACAAAACAAATGTTCTGAAAATGGACCAGATTGGCCTTTTTTTGGGGTGGGGGGTTCAAAGAGTGTGCGATAAGTATGCCTATTAACCTCTTATTATTCCCTCCACTGAGATTTATAATGCACTAGTCACATTACACTATTTACTATTTACACTCAAACTCTGTTCTTAAGATACTGTAAGTAATCAGACTTATGGGTGAAATTAGATAAATTATCATATCTTCCCTTTGATTTAGGACCTTTTTTTCATAATGTGACATGTTTACCTATAATTATATTTTATTTAACTAAACGCTGTATGAAGAGTTTTGTAGAACAATTTAAACTTGTGGATGATTAGTATTTTCATCAAACCAGTCACTTCTAGGATTGGAAGAAGATTTGGTTAAGTTTAGAAAGAAGACCCTTTATCTATAAGGGCGGTGACTTTTTCTTGATGGTACTTTTGTGTTTGTGGAGGCTACTTGTTTAAAACAAAAAAGAGCTTGCTTGATCCCATGCAAACATAGAGAAGATGATCCTGAACTCGTAACACTAGGACTGCAGACTGTACAGTATGTGGCATATACAGCAAAGTATGTTACAGCCACAGGTTTGCCAGGAAATACTGCCAAGTGCTAAGGTTATAATAAAACCAAAAGCTAAAAATTATGATAGGAATAAATTATCATAATAATGATCTCTTAAATTTAATGGACAATTTTCAATCTCTCAACAGATTGCAAGAAGATCCTCCCGCAGGGGTGAGTGGTGCACCAACAGAGAATAATATTATGCTTTGGAATGCCGTCATATTTGGGTAAGTAGCTCATTCAACGATTGTGCAATTTACTATAAGGCTTTCAAGTGTGCTTTATTTTATTGTATGTACAGTACAACTGACATCAATTTATTTTGCAATGTATATATCCCACCACTTGAAAGTTCAAGGTTCATGTAGTGTTGTAAGAGGGTATTACCACTATACTATTTCCAGTATCTACATAGCTCATAGCAGCAGTTTTGTAGTAACTGTATATAATATATTTAATCATTTCAGTGAGAATGAAAGTTATCACATGCAATTGCCCTTCAGATATAGAATCATAGCGGCTATAGTCAAACTGTATGAGTAAAGTTACTGTTTATTGGCAGGTGATAGATCACACATATCGGTTTCACCGAATCTAAACTCTATATATTTACTTCCACTAGCTCGTTGAGCTTGCCTTAGAAAAAGCAAACAGATTTAAAGGGTTTGAAATGATGTTAATATCAATAGGAAAACTAGCAATACCTAAAGTGACCAGACATCCAGGGACAGTTCCCGTATTTCGGGGACCGTCCCAGGATTAAAACTGTCCCTGGAATGGTCTCCCGATGTCATGTTCTGTCACTGATTACTCAAAAATGTGTAAAAAGGCCCAGAATAGTGTAAATTTGAAAAAGTGATGCATGTTTCTAGAGAATTTTAGCAGTACAGAAATCTGGGGCATTTGACCATCATTCTTGATACATAGCACCAAAAATCTCAAAATCCCTCCCGTTCCTTAAAATATATAGTGTAGATTCTACACCTTGATGTCAACATTAAGGTCAATATCAATATCATGTCCGAGAGTTTCTGGAAAAAAATATGGTCAGCTTAGTGCATATGTAGTGTGTGAAGTAAGATAATCAGTATTTGAATCATTGTGAACAGTGAGAGTCAACTATTAGTCGCAAATGACCATTTGCCCAGATTGAGAGTCAAAGTTCATATATATATGTATGTGTTTAGGGGACATTGCATCAATTTCCTATAAATTGGTGCCAATTGACAGACAAAACATCAAAGTTAATGGTTGCTTCTGCTACATTAAAGCAATTGTGCACTTTTGTGTATACAGATCCTACGTTATTTCATTATTTGATAACTTATGCAAATAAATTCAGAAGCTTTCGTGTCAAACTTTCCATTATTACATGAGATACCTAGATCTGAGGCGAACTACATCCTGTAGAGGTATTTCCGTTTAGCTTTATCAAGAAAGTGCAACGACTGTGTGAAACTCATTTCTTTTTGGAATGCCATTTTATAATATTACTTTCATGATTTACTGTGCGACAAGTGTCACGACACAATATCAATATACAGAATTCCTCTTTTGTTAAAGTTGTCTTAAATTTGCTAATGTTCAGTCTCATTCTTTTGCTATTTTCTTCTATTTAGACCTCAGCAAACACCTTTTGAAGATGGTAAGTGTGATCTTCTTCTAACAGTGACATATTTATCACCATACTGTATACTGAACCCACTACCTATTCAAAGTGACTGTTAAATATGGGCCAGTACATGTTTTGAAACTACAATTTTGTCTGGTAGTAGCTATTTTAGCAATATTAACTGCAACAGACATTTGCTTTTTATCTCCATTCTCATCAAGTCCAAGACATTCAGTCTCTTATGTCGATGAGATCACTTCATTATCAGCAGAACAGAAAGCTCCATTCTGTTCAAAGTAGAAAGGTCTTTATAACATGAACACTAAATTACTTTGTTTCAAATTAACATTAAATAAGATAGTAAAGGGTAGTTGATTCCCACCTGCTTCTATCCATTAACATAATGTTTCTGATTAACTACCTCGTTAACAAGATTTTTTGGTCGGAATATTGGAAATACAAGGAGACTGGCAGGCAAGACCTACTTGCCATTTCATTCTTAATTAACATTATCCTATTCCCTTACATTTATTATGACTCAACTATGTTTAGCTCAAAGGAGGAAGGAGAGTAGTGAATGGTATTATAAGGGTTAGTATTGAGTATGTACATCACATGTATTACAAGGGTAGGTAACTATGTATATCATGTGTATTACATGGGTAGGTAACTACATGTACATCATGTGTATTACATTATAGGAGAGTAGTCAAAGGTATTACAAGGGTAGGTAACTATGTACATCATGTATATTACAATGGTTAGTAACTATGTACATCATGTGTTATACAAGGGTAGGTAACTATGAACATCATCTTTTTTACATTATAGGAGAGTATTGAAAGGTATTACAAGGATCAGTAACTATGTACATCATGTGTATTACATTATTAAATTAACACTACTACAGTGTGTTAAGTTAAGAAGTTACATTGTGTACAGTGTTCTCATATGACTTTTACAATACTTAACTCCTGGTCAAAGGTAACTTGTCACACCCACACATATGTGTGTGCACACTTCAAGCAATACTTTAAATTTTCATTTTCAAAGTGAAGCTGTCAGTTGCAATTGGCAGTAGTGAGCTTTTTAAATATTAATTTTCCTTTATATTTTTTTTAGGAACATTTAAACTTACCATAGAATTCACAGAAGAGTATCCTAACAAACCTCCAACAGTAAGATTTGTCTCAAAGATGTTTCACCCTAATGGTAAGTATCTCAGTTTTTCTGGTCGTAGTTAAAATATAATTAAATAAAGTGGAATAGAATCAAAAGCTCTCGTTGATAGAGAGATATATTTCTCCCCCTTGCCAGTGCCCTTGATAACTTGGATATTGTTGTGGAATTGAGTAACCTTTCATGAATTTAACCTCATTGATTATAGAGGCACCAATATAATGATTAGTGTGAATATCTAGAAACACCAAACGAACATCATCACTTAAGTACTGTAAGGTTGTCAAACCTCAGTTGGTGAGCCATGTGAGGTATGCAAGGCCCTTTATGTGGTCTGCAGCAAGGAATGCATGCACTTACATATTTTAATCAGTGATGCAATTGTCACACTGTGTGTCCCATTGGAGAGGTAACTTGTTAAATGCAGTGAGGTGAAGCAAAGAATTTGGTACCCTATCAGCATGCTGAGATGGAAAACGAAGGCAGATTATATTAGATTAGTCTGCTTGAGAAGTTGAAAGGCATGCAAATATAAGAATGATCAAGCAAAGGAAATCCATGTTGACTTGTTGCTAAGAAGACCCTTTCTTTCATTGCAAAGAGTTAGTACCCGTGGAAAAGAAAATACAACCTTATCATATTGTGTGATTGTAAAGCACCTGCGAAACATGGACAAGGTGATATTTTGGCCGTCAAAATAGATATGTTTGTGGATCTTAATGGAGTGTGTGTTAAGGCTTTGACGACAAAATTTACTGAAGCCATCTCCTGTTTTCTGTCCATAAATGTATGCGTCTGTCAAAAAACAATATGAAAGTTTTGAGATAAATGACCTAGACTGGTCAGTGGTTAAAACAGCATCATAAATTCCAACTGTAAGTACATCAGGACATAACTGTACACAGCCAGAGGCCACACTTCAGACATTGACGTTGTAGATCTGTACTATGGAGACTTCAACAGCAATCATAGTGGCGAGTGAATTTTGCTTTTTCGCGAGTAGATTTTTAGTCACGGTCTCCAAATGGCGAGTAACTTTTAAAAATATTTTTTTAGAGGCCTGAGAATTACACTGATACATTACACAATGCACATGATGAAGAAACTACAATAAAACTGTATGTACTAACTCGTTTAACACTTTTTTATTGCTTACAACCTTCATGAGTACAGTGCCTTCTAGTTCTAATGGCCTGTGTGTGTGTAGTTCCTCTTGCAAGGTGGAATTATTTTGCGTGACAATTAACAGCTACTATAGTTTCAACCCACTGTGTTAGTTTTGTATTTGAAGGAAGTGAACACTTTACATCTCAATTGTTGGTTTAAATAAATACAACGAGAGGATAATTGAAGTATTGTTCCAGTCTTATGGCAAATGAAAGATCGCAGTGTTTAATGATGGGACTTTCCCCATTTATTTAACATTTTGTGTGAGAAGAGTCGATGGTCAGTTAGTGTGTTAGATGAAATCAAGTTGGCATGTGTGAGAGTATGTATGTTGTGTATAGTCTATATGTGTGTGATGCTTCAGCTTGTTAACAGTAACATGTAAACACTTGGAAAAATTTGATCGAATGTCAAGAAGGGAAATGTTGGCAAATGTAATATTTAGCATGTAGCCTGCCCATAGTGAGTGCGAGGTCCTGTTGTTGGTCTTGGGGTCAAAGGTCAGCAGAGGTCAAAGTGCAAAAATCTTAAAACGGGTAAAATCTCAAGAATCAGAATTTTGAGAATGTTTATACATGTATCATGTTGGACTTGTGACAATCAACAAATGAGTAACTTGTGGTGGTGGTCAATGGTTGTATTTCAATCAGCCATATCTCAAGTTAGGGGCAAGATAATGAGATGGGGTTTCAACTAGCAGTGTGGAATATTTTTCTCTTCAATATAAGTTTCGCATTGTTTGCCACCAGAAAATCCTTGTAAAGTATTGATGCATAGTTAGTTATTCAACAGCTAATAAAACAAAAAAACTGCTTTGATTTTCATAGCCAAACCCCTTGTAGTAAGTTGCAAAAAATCAATGCCTACAGCTTTTCTTATACGGCAAGTCAACCTGATTAGATAGTAGTGTTTCTAAAGTATGTTACTGTCTCTAATTACTGCAGTCTTTATGAATCTTTTCCTGTCCTAAATTTTACTGGAAGGACTCTGTCTATAATTGCTTCAGACTGTTATAATGTATAGAGAGCATGCATCTTCTTGTGTAATGAAAGCATGGTATGAGAGCTCCAGTAAGTTGCTTTAACCTTGGGAAGAGTGATTATGGAAATGTGGGCTGGATTAGCTTCTCTGAGGAAGAATATTTCCGTATAATTTGCATAAAATCATCATTCTGGGAGTTGGTCATTTGGCCATTGGTCGTTGTCCTCTCTTTAAAGTATATATGTCAGATTGACATCTTATCGTGTCTGATATTTCTCTCTCCACAGTGTACGCAGATGGTAGCATTTGTTTGGATATATTACAGAATAGGTGGAGTCCTACTTACGATGTTTCTGCAATTCTTACGTCAATACAGGTTTGTGGTTTCATCACGTTTATACTATCCTCCTAAGGTATGCTGGTAAAGTTAATGAGATATCACTAAGAAGATATCATTAAAGGAATACCATTGCTTTATGTAACATTTATAAGTCGATCGGGTTCTGATGCTCGTACTATCCAAGCTTTAGTGAACACCTCATTAACCAGCTCAAACAATCTCTAAGCCATAGAGCTGTTAAAATGTTCTGCTTGTCACTTTCGCCATCATTTATTCATAGGGTACAGTACACCTGTGATGCTGACCTCTTGTTATACAAGTAGTGTCCCCTTGCTAAGTTGTTATGCACGCTCTCTTTGCTTACCAGTAGGAATTAGAACTCACTTTTGAATTAGGTCTAGTCTGGCTATTCCTGGATCTAGGCAGTGCCCTGAGGTACTTACATATATATTAGACCAATTTCCATTATTCATATAAATCACAGGATCACTATACATGGTATCATTCACCATTCTATTGAAAATAGTCGAATTACTCTTTTAAGCATGTGGTTTCTTCTACCCTTCAGTCTCTACTGGATGAGCCCAACCCAAATAGTCCTGCTAACAGTCAAGCGGCCCAGCTTTACCAAGAAAACCGCAGAGAGTACGAGAAGAAAGTCACAGCGGTGGTGGAACAGAGCTGGAGAGATCCTAAGACTCCTAATAATCCTACCTTATGATAACTCGTCTTCTGTATAAAAGTTATTTTAATTACATTTCTTTTGCTCGTATTTGTATACCGATACACTATCATGGAAGAAGGACACCACGTTGTCGTCGGGTGTGCATGATTTATGCAGCAAAGAATTGCCAACTCTGTGACTGTATACAGACAGGTCAAATCTAAAGGAAAAGAGCCGGAAAATATTCAAGATTCGCCTCAAGAGGCCATTCCTTCTTGTTTGTGTTTCTTTTGCTTTATCTTGCTTAGAAGGAAGGCTATCTCTTTTTTTTTTGTATGTTTTACTAGGTATTGCATTTTTTTTTTTCTTCTTCTTCTTCTTCTTTTTTTTTTTTAATAATAAAAATGTTGATCCAGGTAGTAGATGGGAATACATAATAGATGAAAGATTGCCAAGATTATTAAAGTCTGACATCAGTTGATAAGTAGATAGTTCAACTCCTGTTGCAGTCTTATTGAAGTGATAAGTTCATTAACTATACCGTTGTCATGTAAGGGTCCCCAAATCAGGTCCCCCCTACCTCACCCCCTCCCCCATTCTCCCACTCGATTATAACAAATAATCTTGGTTGCGATAAGACATATTTTTGTTTGCATTGTGGTGTTTATCAAAAAACATTTAGACCATGAAATAAACATAATATTTAGATTTAGATCTAAAGTCCTTTTGAGGTGGGGAGTTGTGGTTGGAGGGTAGATGTTTGAGTTATAATTGTATCTTCACTAGTAATATCAAATATCAAAGAAAGTTTAATATTCACTGATATTCAACAGTTTTATGTTGTTTTTGTCCATTGTTTGTCTCGAGGTTCTTTTACGAGGAAAGATTTTACACAGAAATAGAAAGAAGTATTGTTCACCTGCCTTCAGTTGTATAGATTTAGTTGACTTGAGAACGACCAAAAAACCAAAACAAAACGGACCGTATCTGCAGATTTGAGTGCAGGGTAAGGCTTTTCTATTTAAAGGAGCTGATATTATTCTTCTTTTCTCACATTGCTTTCAAATTATGTCTGTTCTTCTTTCTAAAAAGAAATCATACTTTGACCAACTTTGGTATGTGATGTGAAATATGTTTGGTGGAACTGATGATCTTCGTATATTTTGGCAAAACAGAGACAAACAACATTTACAACAACATTTACAAGGAAATATTGCAAGGTATCTTGATGATTGTGTTAATCCAATCTGTTTTTGAAGTAATTAATGGTTTTGGAAGCTTGAAAGATTCGACCCTTATTGCTGTATGGAGTATTATCAGTGTCTTCCATATACTACTCTCAAGTATTCACAATGATGTTAAAGGCCTTGGTGGTTTTATACATAGCTTGGTGTATCTCAACTCAGTGACAGATATAACTACTCCTATTTGGAATACACTACTAACAAACAAACAAAGATTTCATTCTTTTTCATACTCTTTAGCACAAATATCAATCTTTGCATAGTTGAGAGTCTTAGAATTTTTACCTCTGGTCAATGGTCAATCAATAATTTACTCAGTTATCTGCTGCATACATTTTTAGAATTTAAATCGTTTTCAGCTAAGTGCTAAGATAGCGATCGTATGAAGAAACAGTCTTTATTCAGGGAAGAGAAATCTGTAGGTTGAGCAAACTTGTCATTAGGTGGAGTTAAAACGGGTGAATAAAAGATACGCACACAGCTGAATGTGTGGGTGTGCTTTGTGTTAGTATGTATGACATGATTCGTCATGCATGTACATACCACATAGGATTTTCATGCTGATCTGCAGAGGCCAGATATTCATATATATATTGCTTTGATATACATGATGTTTATTGTAGCAACTAGTGAAGAACTATAGTTGTGCTATGTTGGTACAGTTTAACATCTGTTTTGAGCATCTTCACCTTTGGTGACTGGAGCAGCATCATAGTGTGGGCCCTACCGCTGTGGTAAGACACCTACCTCACTGACAGACCACTTCAGCTGTCAGAACCTCACTGAAGACAAGTTATCATTATATGCTCATACTTTCTATCACTTGGGTCATCTGGACAGACAAGTTTAAACGTTATCTGTCAAGTTATAAAGGCAAAGTAGTTCATTTTCTACATCTGTGTTACTTTGCTTGGCTTAATTTGAAATGTCCAAAGATTTTGAAGAACAAAATTAGGCATTCTTTTGCAGTTGAGTTTTGCTCAGGTTGTCTGTTGCCCCATTCTGTGTGAGCCTAAGAGGCCTTGAATACATCTGTATGGCAGGTGTCCCAACACATGGGTGCAACAACATCCCAAATCACTGAAGAGTTTTCGGAAAATGGTACTCAGAGGCAATCATGGAACATAACAGCAAAAAGAATGTGCCCAATGTTTCTCAGTATAGACATGAATAAAATTTGATGATGTATGCTCAACTTCAAGATATGTTTCTCTTCAGCTTTGAATGATTTCTGGAAAGGTTGACTTATTTTGGTATCATTTCATATTTCATTTGTCCAGTAATAGAGGTACCTATATACCTAAAGGTCTCTTTTTTTAATCTATTTCTACTCTACTAAAACTCTTTGACAGATTACAATGTTACAAACTGTCCATGATGTATTTCCAATGATAAAGTTGGCAAAATGTTACTATTAAGTTTCCCAAGCTTTGCATTAGTGTCGTATATTGTTCTGTCGTTTCTTTTCCCTTGTTTGGAAAAAAACAACTTCTTTTTTTTTTTAAATATAAATCACAATTTGTTGTTTGAAGTAAGCTATTTATTTATGTGGCAGCTGGTAGAAGACTCTGGTCTATGGTAAAGGTATGCCACATATGTTTGAAATGTACAGGTCTGTATGATAATAACCCCATCAAATGTAGCAGTGGATGTTTCAACATGATGTACAGATAAACTGAACCTCACAACAATTACTTTTTCATTTTTGGCTCTACATTTCAATTCAAGTATTATGGCCAGCAATCTTAGAGCGCTCTCACACTCGATCTTTAGCAGGGGATCTAATACCCAGCTCCAGATCAACTTCCTAGTGTGAACTCTTTGCACTCGGGATCTGACCATGAGATATTAATATCTTCTCCGCCTCCCCACCCCACTTCAGGGCAGATCAAAATAACAAGTGTGAAAGCTAGTGGGTCATGGTGACCCAAGATCGCAATGACATATGGTGTCATGTCCTGTTTATTGCCATAGAGTACAGCTAATACAAGGCAAACATTGATGTAACTTGCTGTGAAATGCATAAACTATGCTCACAGTCTGATTGGCGATGGAGGATCTTATGTAATCATTAATGAAAAAGCAGAGTGAAAAGTTGTGGTTTAGAACTTCACTATTAAGATCAGAGGATCAAAATGCACCTCTACAAGGGATCTGCACTCAAGGAACCGAAACTCACCCCTTGTTAGAAACAAGTTTGATCTGCCTGCAGCACATTCAGAAAGGTTTATCCCCTACAAAAATCAGTTGAAGGAAATTTGTGTCCACATCACTGACCAACTCAAGCCCCAAATTTATATGCAAGTAGCTTAGGAATATCTATGAGAAAGTGTGTTATATGTAGCAGGAGTATCAAAATGTATTTGGACAACCCACCAACTTCGGAACATTTGCCATGAAAGTGTGGTGCATCTAGGGTAAGAGTGACTATTATTTTGGACAGTCGAAAACATTTCAGTTAATCTGCAGTGAAATTAATGCAACAATTAAAACTACATACACTTGAAGCACATTTCATGACATTAGGGTGCAAATGCTATCAGATACTTGTTGGTTGTCAACCTCGGAAAAACGACATAAATTTTCCACAATTGTCATTACCAAGTGTATTATTAAAACCTGCTTAAAAATTAGCATTAATATTACTTCACAAATCTTAAAAACATAAAACATAAAATGAGTGAACTTATTAGGAAGCAAACTTTCGATTTCCGATTAAGTTTTGCTACGAGAATGACATAGATGTAATTCTCATTTCTTTGACTGGTATCCATAATCAAATTGCTAACTCAAACTGAGCACAAGAACACTTAATATGGACTTAATTTTAACTAAAGTATGGGTTTTTCTTTCTGAAGTTCTCAAGTCCAAAACAAAATTGGAAAATATGAATGTCATGTCACTGTTTCAGTACTGACAAGTGGTAATTTTGGCTGATACTGTTGGCCAGGGAGAACCACACTATACTCAGATTTAGCTACATGTGGGGTAGGCTGCTCAAACCTAGGGCCTGCAGGTGTCTAGGACAATGCATGACCTAAACCTATCAATTGCATAGCCACCTAATACGAAGTTTAAGTGACACACAATTAGTCTCCTCCCACATGCACATGTGGCTGCTTAGAGTCATAAACTGACTACATCCCAGGACGACATTATTAAAACGATCCCAACGAAATATGATGGCATTGAGAGCCGAGTGTTTACGCTAGCCAGATTGGCAAACAGTCTGCCAACTGGCGATCCTTTCCTAATGATAAACAAACAAGGTCTCCAGGGCCCGAAAGATATGTGTAACATTATCTTTGCAACATGTAGGTGTTGTTTCTTAATGCAAAATTGATGAGACAATTAAAACTTCTTCTCTATATTCTACTGGATAGTTTATCTGCTGGATAGCATATCTACTGGATAGTATATCAACTGGATAGAATATCTACTGGATAGTATATCTACTGGACACTATATCTACTGGATAGAATATCTACTGGATAGTATATCTACTGGATAGTATATCTACTGGATAGTTTGTTTTCTACCTGTAACTTACACTTCCCAACCATAGCTTAACCAAGGAACCTCTTGACATTCCTAAAATATTGCACAAGATAAATACTTTACTTCCCACTCATCTATGTCCTGTAGCCTCCATAATTCTTATCCATGGTTTTGCTCTCAATGTATGGATTGTGATTCTGTTTTTTCCTCAGAACAATGTTCATCAGTTGTGAAGGACATTTTAATTACCTTTAGAAACTTATAGGAAAAAATTTTCCACTAACGAAAAAGTTTACAGTGGTTGCCAAGTTTTTCAAGTTTTTATCTCTTGAAACTGTACATGCCATCACACAGAATCCAAGAATAAATGGCTACTAAGCAAAGAAAAGTTTAATATGGATAAATTTCACCTTAATTGGGTAACCCTGATTTATACAGGAGTACAGGACATACAAACTCTGAAGCCACAACGACAAATCTAAAATTTGGCCAACACCATCGTATGTCTCGGTTTTCTTATGTTTTCCTCAAATTGAGAAAGAACTTGGCTCAGTTCACTGAAACAAAACAATCTACCTTTAAAAGAAACAATTGCATTACATTTACACATTCTATAAAAGGATCTATGTTTTGAAGCATTATTTATCACATATTCACATTTTCAGTAGAGTATATTTCCAAGCCAAGAAAAAATTTCACTCCGGTAACATGATTACAAACTATTAGTTGTCTTTCTGCATGATTTTCAATGATGTGGCAAACATTGCTAATGTTTCCAGGTTGGTAATTTGACAGCCTTCGGTTACAGACACAGTTATACGACCCAATCTCTCTTTACTTCTGGCATAGTTATGATTAAACAGTGCTATGAGATCTCTGAGGAAGTGTTGACAATATTGCACAATAATATATACCAGCCAGAAAGAACAAAAGCTATGTAACCTTCAAAATGTCACACAAATTTGATTAAAATGTCAAGATGATTTTCTGCTCATTAGAAGTAAATAGAATTCTTTTGTCTTGTTCATTCCGTAAGAACAGTTTTATATGATCATCACCCATTGCATAATGCACTTTTGACAATCATAAAAGGGTGTTGCTGGTGAAGGGTTCTGATGCAAATATTTGCAATCATTTGTAAGATTTTTAAACTGTATCCTTCACGCCACTTGAGAATGATCTGATTAATATTTTTGTTTGATTACTCCCTGAAAATCTGGTCAATAGTGAAAGATATAATAAACAACTCTCAAGACGTTAAGTTTAAACCTGAGCAAATATTTGCTCTAAACACACAGTCCTTGTTTGTACGAGTTTGGTCCTCAAGTGATAAATCTGAAGGTTCCTAAGCCAGTCTTCAACAGTGTCCAACGAGGATTGAATTAAACGAGCACAGGTCGCTGAGGAAGGCAAAGGTTGTAGTAAGCAGTCTGATCCCAAAAGTCTGGACCTTGCCAAGCACACCATCCCTGACGATTAACAGAAATAGTCATCCGTGAGAAATCGGTTCATTGGCTGACATATCTTAGCTGATGTTGCATGAAGTCATATGAAGATGTCATTTAACAAGGCAAAAATTTGTCAGAACTTTTGAAAAATAAATAAATAAATAAACCTGCCATATATTATTTTGTCACTCTCTCAACTCTTTTCTGGATAATAAATGCCAGTTTTGTTCAGCCATAGCCTCAACTTAATACCAAGTTGCATATAACTAATAACAAAATAAAACCTCCCGCACCCTCAGCCCACCATTTTCATTTGTCTATAAACTAATCTCTTGAACACAGTCAATGTTCTTGACTGAATAAACTTTTCATTTCCTTAATTTGACCGAAATCAAACAACAAACTCAGAATGAAAGTCTTGTTCTCATGAGGGATATTACCCCTGGCAACATGGAATGAAAGGTATTTGTGGCTTAATACTCGCTAAAAAACACCATCCAATAAATGGGCAATAGGAACATAGCTCATGCGCTCATGAGGGATGTTACCCCTGGCACCATGGAATGAAAGGTATTTGTGGCTTAATACTGGCAAACACCATCAACTAAATGGGCAATAGGAACTGCTATGCGATTAAAAACTGGATAGAAACAGACGGTAAATGCCGTGAAATCACAAAGGTGACAAACGCCATGTGAAAGTACAAAGAAGAATAATACTTGAGACTGCATACCCTGCCTGCATAGAAGAATCAACAACCTAGGTCTGTTAGGGTTTACTACTCACCTTGTCTTGAATAACTTTGATGTCTTCATCTCCTGTGTAATGTGGATCCAAAACTAAAAACTTAATGTCACCGGTCTTGCTACTGAAATCAACCCCTAGAATGGTGTGGGCCCTTGCACCACCCCCTGCCGGAAAGAGACAGGTTATGATATGAGTATGCCAAGAGAAGATAAAAGGAGAAACTGCAATAGAATTTGTAAAGCATTTGAATATCTATGATGCTGTGTTTCTTTACACACCGAAGCAGGTCTGCACTTACGAAGAATCTATACATTATTAGTTTTTAAAGTACCGACAAATAGTTTAAAAATCAAAGCAATGGTGGACGCAATATTTTCTGCATGATGTCAGTCCTGTTCTTTTCATATTAGCCTTCCTACCTACAATATTATTTTTATTTTAAGAAGAATCATTTACCAAATAGTATACATTCTTTCAGTTTTACCAGTAATTTTACTTTCTACAGGACACTGAAACATTTTGGATTTAATACAGATGAAAATACTTCTTTGACATACTGTAACTATAAATATATTTTTATACACTGAAAAAAAACAAAAAGTTGATAGCTTTTTGAAAACTGACAATATTACCCAACATCAGTTTCACGATGAATCCATTCCTGACAAAGGTGAGAATCTGTGTGATGACTAGTTCATATAATGTCTGGCTCATGGACAAGTTTGATGGTTAAAAATTTAAGAAATTATAATTTATGTACTATTTATGAATAATTTAGACAGTTTGAGATGTCAGACACATAATCAGTTATGTGTCCAATTCTCCATGGAATACTGCTTGTTAGCCATGACATCTGTTTAACAGAACGCCACATTCATGATATTGTGGTTTCCCACATTATGTGCTCACCACTCATTATTGGAGTTCCCTGCATTTTAAAGTGGTGAGCTAATTCTCTTCCTTTGCTCACCAGATCAGCACCAGTAGATATAAACAGGATCTTGGAGGTGATCTACAGAAGAGAGTTTTACAAATAAATCATACAAATAATAATAATAGCATATTAAAAATACCAACAAAGGTACATACCTTCCCATATGACTTCTTTTTGGACCTTGCTTCCAATGAATACTTACATGACAAAATCAAACCAGCATTGCAAAACAACTTCCAAAATATTGCATTTGTCTATCACATTATAATAATAATAATAATCAGCAGTTTCTTTTACGACGCTTAAGCGACCACAAATGTGGGAGAAGCCCGCAAGGGCTTATGGATTACAACTTACACGTCGGGTGG
>JAAAKB020000023.1:350331-362896 GCA_010014835.2 Apostichopus leukothele | reverse complement strand
GCATAAATGTAAAGTATTTTATGTCTGATATTGCAGATATTGTGGAAGACATGTGACCAGTCTTCAAATTTAGCTAATTTTGAGGAAAATTTACGGTCTCAATTTTTCGTAACAAGTAATTAAAATGGCAGAAAATGAGATAGGGGCCTTTTATGACCTACTTTGAGTGTGCTCTATATTAAAAACAAAGGCTTGTTTGAGATTTAATTGCAAAGGATCCTTGTCCAGTGGTAGTTGTACAGGAAAAGTGCCAAAAAAAGTCAAGCGGGTTGTATGTTTTACGAACAGCGACTGCCTTCAAACTGAAGAAATCTCACTTCTGGCCCTATTTCGGGGTCCAATTTGGGCCTGTGGGTAAATTTCAATTTTTCTTTAAACACCATTTTTCAGGAGTGTATTAACCATATTTTTAAAAGCTCAAGTCAAAGGTTTTTGCATTTTATGTTATCTACTCAAATTAACGACTTCATATGAATTTTGCCCAATTTCATCCTTTTAGACATGTGGCAAGACACCAATGTCAGGCAATTCTGAGAGGGTCGACGTGGAATCGACCCAAAAATCTGTTGATTTGGCATGGATTGACCCATATGCCAATGTGTCATCTGATGTCATGTTTAAAATTTCCAGAGGGTAACTTCTGCTGAACCCAAATGACCTGTAACCTCATCCAAAAGGGTTCTGCTACTCAGTTTAGAGAAGCGATAGCCATACATACCAGCTACTGCAGTTTTTGACACTTGGTAACCCTAAATTAACCCTGACCTACAGTACATCAAATTGTGTACAAACTATACAATACACAAGGCTATCAAACCATGCATATATGAGCTCCTTTCATGTTCTGGTTCTGGAGATATGGCACTTTTGATTATTCACATTTTGCCCACTGCTGACCCCAAATGACATTGACCTCCACCACATTCAATAGGGTTTGTGAACTAATTACGAGAAATCCACATGCCAAATATAAGGACTACAAAGGCGACCTTCCTTGAGAGATCATACTTAAAACGATTGTCACACTTTTCCTCCTCTGTTGACTTCAAATGACCTAGCTCTGACATTCATGAAAATCACTACAAATCGTCTACTCACCAAGGGCAAGCTACACACCAAGTTTGAACTTCCTGCAGCTTCTATTCCTTGAAATATTGTGTGAATGTTTTCAGACTTTGACCCGTGCTGACCTCAAATGACCTTTGACCAATACCAACAACAATCCCAAACCAGTTCTACCTATGGGGAACCTACATACCAAATATGAAAGTACCCAAGTTATCCTTCTGAAGTTAGAGTGTTTACGAGTAAGTATCACACACAACACACAAGCCATCAGCATTGCACAGATTCCTTCTGCCTTCAGCCAGGTATAAAAAACAAACAAGGTTTGCTAAATGTGGACCTTCCTATTGATTTTCCCAAAAGATATGCAAATTGGAGCCAGAAACCTAGAGATTTTCCAACACCCACTAAAAGCAAAACAAACCCATGTCAATCTACTTTATAGTGTTTTACCAGTTTTTTTTAGAGTTTTGCATTTAAAATTTGGAGATCCTACCTTGAGACGATGTATAAATCCACAAGAGTTGGCAGGTAAATGTAAATGTTAATGCAGACAAACAGACATACTGACTGAGTACTCATATAAGTTAATTATTAGAGGTTTCAATCATCTCAACACAACTTCCACTTTGCTATCTGCCACTGAAATGTGTATTTTAAGATGGCCTTACTTTGACTTTTAGCTATAAATAGCTAGGGATCTGTGAGCTCACTTGGGATTTCATTCAGCAAATGAATGATATGAAAGTTGTAATAACATTGCATGACAACACTTTCATACATTTGTACAGTTACCAAGCAGACAATTTTAAGACAAACCCACCATCAGGCACAAAAATAACCAGCGTTTCCAAAAAAGGATCTCCAAAATCCATGAACAGTTGTTACTGGTCAGTTTGAAGACATTCACAATACTCTGCTTAGAGTATGCATATGAAACAAATTATAAATAACAACAAAAACCTAAGAACAAGCATTTTTGGTGACTATCACGAACACCTTCTGTTGACCTCAAATAACTTTGAAAACAATATAGACTACTCATTTCACTGCCACTATAAACTATACAGTTTCACCAGATTTCATTTCAACAATGCTTAATTGAGCAAATGAGAGCAACTTAACCGTGGGGAAAAATATTCCTCCCTCTCTCTATGCCAAGAAATCACTGGCCATTCTGGCCTGTGAGCTAAAAACCATTTGTTACTAAAACAGGACTGACAAAGGCATGCATGTTGGCAGTCAATTCAATTGATCTGTACAAACATGACGAAATATTGGCACAAACCCTTGGGCCAATTTGGACTTTGTTGACCCTGTTAATAAACTGCCTGATCGGCAATGCATGGAGTTTTGTAGTTTAAAGAGTATTGGTTTGCCTTATATGAAATCTCCCAAGTGTAACCAAATTTTGGTTCCCATTGCCAAGCAAACACAGCAGAAGCTCAGATAATAGATATGTAGTGAGTTCACATACTTCCTGCCCAGTTCCGTTTGTACTGAAAACAGCTTTCCAAATTGATGTTTTGTTGATCCTCTCCTTGATCTAAAGATACTACTGTAACCACACACTGGTTCCATCACGTTTCCATACTTACAACTTTCAAGCTGCACAGTTTGCAATGATCACCTCAAATTCCATCTGGGCCAGAGTTCATCACCGAATGTCTTGGTATCCATGATGTCAATAAACAAATTACCACGAAGATGATCCACTTCATGCTGGAGAATCCGAGCAGAGTACCCATGTGCTGTCCATGTCACATGTTCAGCATGCTCATTGTATCCTGCATACAAAAAAAGAAGATGCCTGCAGATGAGCTGGAGCAAAAGTATACAATTTATTCTTGTTAAGGCTACAAGGTAGTCTAGAGAGAGATTTTTAAACTTCATAGTTAACTATAAAACTATCCAATTTGGCTCAAATTTGAAGGTCCAATACATGGAATATCGATCCACTAGGAATATTAAATCAATAGAAGATGATTGGAAAATGTGCACTGAAAGTCAATATATTTTTGATGTGCTTTCTCAGTTTCCTTGAATACTAAACCTTGTTTCCTACTGTAGCAACAGAAGACAGTCTTCATACCCTCCAAACTTGTTGTTTCTATAGATTTGTGCATGCTAATGAAGAACACAGAATCATAATGGTAAATTGGTCCAGTCGTGCAAATTGAACTGAGAACTCTGAGATACTTTAATTATGTATACACATACATCCCATATTTAGCCAAAATTCTACATGTATCATGAAAGGCTTAGAATTATGTATAATGGTCTTATCAATTGACTTGCAACAATAACACCAACTGATAATCATAGTTATAAATGGCATTAATTTCATACAATTTGTAGAACTTAATTGTGGTCTCACAAATTTGCTTCACGAACGATAATATATGAGACATACACTAGTACCCTCTGTGACATCAGGACCTGAAGACAAGAGCTCATAAATAATTGAATAAAAACATAACCAAGTACATTTGTGTTCTCATATTTGGCATATTAGTTTGTGAATATATGCTGTATATATAAAGGCACTATATCATTTACTTTTAGCATGAATACCAACAAATTATTTATATTATCTTTTTTTTGGGGGGGGGGTGGGGGGGGGGGTTATGAAAATATGCGGCAGGGTGTTTACTGATCTGGGCTGAGGGCCTTATGTCATCGTCACTTTAGCAATGAAGGAGTATTCCAGGAACTTTGCATAATATGTGTATATTATCTTGAAAGCCGGAATTGTTATAGAAACAATTACTTTCTTGGATTATGAATTGTCAAGTCTAAATTCTGCCTAAAGCTCATCATTTAACTGTACAAAGATTATTAAGTATTAGGACCTACCTGATATTTCCACTTTGTAAGCTCTTGGAACATTGGCATAGAATCCCTTGATAGAAAGGCAGCCCTCGGGGAGGGTAATCTGCCTTGAGTCCAACACCTTCAATTCAGGATTAATAAACACCTTCAAAGGAAACAATAAAGCTTCCCTTGCTGCAAATTTTTCTTCCGTCCACACTTTAGCGTGCTTTTTTGTAAACTCTGCGATAATGACCTGTTTCCCAACACCGATCTGAGGAGCAGCTAGCCCAACCCCACCAGTTTTTCTCATAACCTTGACCATCGTCTTTACTAAATTTTGAATGTCTTTTCCTTTGATGCTCTGCACATGGACACGGCTGGCATGACTTCGTAGCACAGGGTCTCCTACCTGACAAGTGTGATCATACGGTGGTATCTTAAATTCTGCTTTCCAGTACCTATTTCTAAGGTTTCTCCACAGCTCTCTGTAAATTGTTTCATCAATAATTTTCCTTCTAGCAAATTCCCTTCTGGTCACAAGGACTACAGATTTACTTAGTTTCAGCATTTTGGTTCATTCCTGTACAAACAGACAAGAGGAAGTTATATATTATGGTGCAAACACATGTGGTAAATATAAAAGAATGAAAAAATTGAGGTTTTGATGACATCAAATGAATGACCAGCTGTATTCAAAGACACTTACGCAGTCATAAGTTGTTCATCATGTTTTAATAACTAGATCATCTGACATATTATACAAACACATTAACATCTTGGCCAACTGATATGCAATGATTTCAAGTTAGTATGGCCAACTTTAAATCATTCAACCTAGATTCATATAAAGCAGTAGGGCTCATGTACTGAACATCAGGCATTTGCAAGAAAAACATGACAATCCCACATGTATTTCTTGAGATTTATTATAAACAAACAAACAGTATGACACACAATACTGCAAAACAAAATGCTATGCAAAAATTGGCATATTGGTCCATAACTGCAAGATGTATGACACTTTTTGGAGACGGAATTGGACAGAACCAAAGGCATTTTCACCAAACAAAACTGTCACTTATAAAATTTGAATTTTAAATAATTCCCTGACACATGATCTGTGATAAAAACTTCTATGAATGAATGGTAATGATATCATATGTTTGCAAGATCCAGACATGTGAAATTTACAATACTCCCAATAAACACCTTTATACCAAAGATGATGTAAATGTTTAAAAATATTGCATTACTGTTTCTAACACGTTTCCTGAAGATGTTTGCATCTGACAAATTTACATGCATGAATGCTGAGTTAAATTTGTCTAAGAATAAATTGAGAACTAGAATAGATCAGAGTTTCCAGCTCTTATTTGTAGCACTCCTGTGTGGACATCAACCATTTCTTTCACTGGTAAGGATCTTACAGTATAGAATTTTTATTCCAAAATGTTTCAATATCCAGAAACAACAGTCTTCTTATGTGAAATATAGACACATACATGTACGAATAGAAGGACATTGTTTTTAATACCAATTTGAGCTAGAAAATCACTTAAATAATTGTTATTAATGAATGAAAGTTACATGACATTTTTTACACACTGTGAAATATTTTCACAACAAACTGCCAAAGCAACAATCATCTAGTATAAATCGCATAACTTTTTGCACCATTTGAGTTAACCTGTCGACCCTTTAAAGCTCAGAGGGTGAAAACTGATAAGAGCAGTTGAGTGCAGTTTTAAGCAAGACCTATGAACTTGCCGAGGCATATTTAATTTCCTGGATGACTGTGTGTTTGTTGAAGACCTATAGAGCCCCTTCACAAAACTAAGCTGAACTTGACCAAATTGTGTTAACCAAAACAACAAATACAAAATCAAAGCATTGGAGAATTCACAGATTAATTGTAGCTTTAATTTTGGAGTTATCATGTTTAATAGATTTCAGACCTTGACCTCATGTTACCTTTGACCTCTATCAATTTCAATGGGGTTCTTGCACTCACCACTGTAGAAAATCCATGATTAGGAAACGCAGCAAATTTCAAAGGCTTTACAGGGAGTCCGGCAAGGATGTTGAAACATCGAAAGCAGACAGTCAAGTGGCCTTGACCGTGCATGCGCACAAGCTAGACAGCTTAGTACTATGGCATCTATATGTGATGCGCTGTTCATCATAGGGGATGGTGTGAATGAACTTTTAGTGAGAATTGTGTTGGATCATGACATTCTGCATGAGTTTCAGGAAGCAGCTAAGTGCTGATTCAGTAACTAGACCTATCTTCAGACCTCTTTTACTGTTGGTAAAATCGCCACCTTGTATCTATAACCCTAGCCTATAGGCTTCTTAAGGGGATAATTCATCATAACTTACACCTAACGTTAGCCCTAGCTGATTCCTAAAGTATTTAGGGCACCAATTTTTGTGAGAACCTTGTAATTATGAATTTTATGGATAAAATTGTTGTAAATTTGAGGTTTAATACTAACAATTTGGTTAATAGATAGTACCTGGAAATGTAGACTAGCTTATTAAAGCTAGGGAATAGGCTGGTATTATCATTAGCATATAGGCCAAACATGCTAATTAAGAGCTGCACAATTGCAGACCCGTCAACTCTCCCGGTTTTACCGGGAGTCTCCCGGTTTTTACCCGAATCTCCTGGCCTCCCGGTTTCTTATTCTATTCTCCCGGTTTTTAATGTTTCATCACTTGCGACATTTCTGAAAATAGCCAACAGTTCCTATGCTTATTCGCGTAATCTAAAAATAGATTAAAGCAATTTTGTGAGCTGAAATTGATATTCCAATGATAAGTAAAATCCTATCATAAAGTATTTGTGGTCAAGTGTCATTACAAGTGGTGAACCAAAAGTCAAAACATTTGAAATTTGTTTGTTCATGTATTTCATACTAAATATTACCAAAAGTGTCAGGATGACAAAAAGTTGAGGATTAATCAAATTCATTAATGACTCACTCAGTTAAATTCATTCGTGAAAAGCTCTACAAGGATAGTTGGGTTACTTGCAACCATATTTTAAGAAAGACTCATTTTTGGAAAAAATTTCTAACCAAACTGAAAATGCCACTTTAAATACCTAGTACTTCATAAACTTGATTTCTGAAGACTCGTCAGAAGGATTGTGTTGTTGATGGTGTTTTCCTGGACATTACTAACTGTTAAAAGCCACTTCACCTTGCTCAGACCTGGACACGACTACTATTGACACCTCGACTGGCTCAGACCTGGACATGACTACTATTGTAAGACACCTAGACTGGCTCAGACCTGGACACGACTACTATTATTAGACACCTCGACTGGCTCAGACCTGGACACGACTACTATTGTAAGACATTTTGACTGGCTCAGACCTGGACACAACTACAATTATAAGACACTCCGGCTGGCTCAGACCTATAAATATTTGAATGAAGTTAAAATTTCTTAATGCTGGTTTGCATTTGATTTGGGAGTAATGATTGGAGAGTATTGCTTGTCAGAATGTTATATTATGTTGCCAACTATGAGACTTGATGTAAAGGTGTTGATTAAACTATCATCAACTTGAATTGTTGCTTCTTGTAACAAGAAAGTAAGCATCTGTAAGAGTAGCACAAGATTGGTTTCATTCCTATGAATGAGAAACACCTCTGTACAGAAATTTCCAATAAATTTATTACTTAGCTCTGACATCAGAACTCTGTGAATAATAAGAAATGCTCATGCTAAGTTCATGTCAATATTCATATAAAGCATCATTGTCATTTGTTATACTACATAGAATGATAGAGATATGTTTTTATTTATTCTACATATTTTCCTTCTCCATCAAATTTCTGTGCTAGTTTATGATTTATGTTTCAGATGATCAAGTCAACACCAGTCACTTGAGTTTTACTGGTGAGAGCAATCCTTCATCTCAACATGCAGATGACAGGACCACTGTAATTGCAATGTTATGACGCCTGATAAATTGGGATTTTGGCTATAACTGGAATAGGAGAGACCTACATCATGTGCACTGCCCTTAATTAACCCAGAGCAAAAAGACATAAAAGTAGCTCTGTTTGCAGAGTTGTTCAAGTGAGGGAGCCAGCATCATGCTGAGCCAAGTCTGTGTATTAAATCTGCCTTGTTTTTATGAGGTGATCTGTGAACTAATTTCAAGCATAGTAACAATTCTAGGAGCATTGACCGCCAAATGAGTTGGTCCTCATAAATCTTCTTGCTTACAACAGAGGTTCTGAAAGACTCACAGTGTAGGATTGTGTGTCAGAGGATAGGAATGTGTACAACAGCTGGTTATCCCACTAAAGCAGAGATAAACATTAAAGGGGAGATTATGAACTGTCTAGTCAGGTAAACAAAGCATGTAAGGAAAACTAATCAAGAGACCAAATAAAAAGTTCTGAGGAAATAAGAAGTACATGTATTTTTCATTCTTATATTACTATGGCAACAATGGGATGGTGGTGGCAAGAGTTTTATTACCAGAAAGGTGGGGGTGGTTATGAATGGTACCAAAATCATTGGTAGGGGGTTGGGAGGGAAAGTTGTTTTTTTCTTTAATTTATGAAACATTGAAACTTACTACTTATAGAGGTGTGGATTTTATTAACTCTTGGGTAAGAAGGCACACTGACCATTATTTTGAGGATTTAAGGGACCGTTACTAAAATACTTCACTTCCTTTCTTTGTGTTTCACTGTTAAGGTTGTAAGTTTACAACATTCTTACAAAATAGTGGTTTATTAAAGTTTCCCACCTGTTATACAGTGCTATTGTATGAATACTTGCTAACATTCATGTGTTCATTCTCTTGCCGTACTTGTAATCTGTTCTAACCAGGGAGATTGTCTTCTCATGTTCGTAGCAGGGAGCTGGTCTCATGTTCTTAGTAGGGAGCTGGTCATCTCATGTTCTTAGCAGGGAGCTGGTCTCATGTTCTTAGCAGGGAGCTGGTCAGCTCATGTTCTTAGCAGGGAGCTGGTCATCTCATGTTCTTAGCAGGGAGCTGGTCATCTCATGTTCTTAGCAGGGAGCTGGTCTTGAAAACCACTGAGGGAATGACAAAGCTATTCCTGTCTGCAATGTTTCCCCTCATCACAATATCCTGACAATTTTAGCTTGAAATAACCAGTACAGTAAAAGGACCTTTAATCTTGAAAATATATTATCTTGACATAACCAGTACAGTACAAGGACCATTAATCTTGAAAATATATTATCTTGACATAGCCAGTACAGTACAAGGACCATTAATCTTGAAAATATATTATCTTGACATAGCCAGTACAGTACAAGGACCTTTAATCTTGAAAATATATTATTTTGACATAACCAGTACAGTACAAGGGCCTTAAATTGTAAAAATATATTATCTTGACAAAACCAGTACAGTACAAGGACCTTAAATGCAATGCAATCATGAAATCAAAATTAACACAAGTGATGAGTCACTGGGTAAGTTCTTTGAGGTTTCTACCATTACATTTGGATTTACCAAGTCTGACAAGTATTCTCAGTTCATATTGGACTATTAGTAGTCCCTGCTGTTGATCTCTTGACCTAGCTTACATGTTACTGACAGCTTGGTTACTATGGTCTCCCTGATACCCATGCTGTACTCATCACCACTGAATGATATATGGATATCTCCAAGGGAATCCTCACCTGATCTTTTGCATTCTTGAGGTTGATTGGACCAATCAGAGTTAAACAAGGTAATTGGACCAATCAACAAATAGGTTCTGGAGGTATTAGACTTTTATTTGATAATCTGTTTTGTAGGTGTGTGGTATTGATTCCTTTCATCTTGTTTTCAACATGAATGTTCAAGTCCACATAACCTGGAATGTAAATCTGTAATACAATTCACAACAAGGTACATACCGTAATAGGGTACCCGTATATAGATAGCAATAAATGGAATATAAAATTATTATGCCAAAGATTGGTGTCCATACTACTGTACAGTACATCAAAGCTTTAGCATCATTAGCATCTAATGAGATCTAATCGTTACAGTATCTTGAAGCTCAAAGAACATTCAGCTGGTTACAGAATGGTAGGTAACATTTGGGCTTTATTAATTGTGGACCATAATAGTTGACAAAACTGTGGGCAATAATTGAAGATGTGTTCTTTAGGTTGTCAAAGTAAATTATTACAATCATTCTGTGAACTTGTAAGTCAAAATGTCCCTAAATAGTGACTGAATCAATCACAAAATAGCAAGTAGGGAGAGGTACTATGCCAGGGCATTGGGAAATGGATTGGGAGGGTTTAAGAAAGGATAGGAGAGGGAGACGATTAGGGATGGGGAGGGCTTGGGGGAGAGGACTGAGGAGGGGATTAGGAGAATATTAGGGAATTTGAGATGGGAGATTAGACAGTTGGGGAGTACTGGAGAGATTAGAGAGGGATATAAAGGGAAGATGTTTTAATTGTTTGTGTGCAAGAAGAAGAAGTGTGTTACCACTCTATTAGTACATAAAATATGGAGCTCACTTGGATCAGACTTTTGAAGTGTACAAATTTACAATTGTGATAAAGTTGTGACTCTGGAATTTGAACATATGCTTTCATAAGGACGCTTTTTTGCTCCTTGTAGACAACCCTGGCAAACTGAAATATACCATCCTTAACCTCAGTGGCGGAGCTAGGGGTATTGGTCAGGGGCGCTTTCGACACTATCGAAGTGGAGCCCCACCCTAGTTGGCGCAGAGCGTACATAATTTTTTTTACACAAATGTCAATAGGTATTCGAGAGCGCAATAAAAAAGCCAATAATCGCGAATAAGTAAAAAGTGGTAAAAAGCTGAAAAGGGCGCCAGCAGTCCATTTGAGTCCATCAGCGGGGCATCCGCCCCCCCTGACTGTATGGACGTTCCGCCATTGCTTAACCTCTTGGCCCTTCTACATGATGTCTTGGGTTCTTCAGGTTATGGTCCTGACATCTTGGATTTTGTTAAATCATGCTGTCAATGTACCTAAGGTCAAGTATCTTTGAATAATATTCTGAACATGTTATCGCTTTAGTATGTGTGTTACAAATGTATGTAAGCTATCCAAACTGTTACAAAGCTGCGAGGAGTGTACCTAGTGTATTGTATGTAAGCAGTGAAGAGGCTCCCCAATCCTCCATAGGATCTTCAAATGAAAAAAATAGGTCCCACAGTCTTAGTCTACCTTACATCAAAATGCTGTGTTTCTTGCAAACTAATATTCCATGGCTAATACTAATAGTACTTACTGTTTGGAATCCTCTCTCAAACCATTCATTATCGGCCAGGTGACTGAAAATGCAAGTATTAGTGGGACAATGTGGCTGCTATATTCCTGACACTATGAATGGTATATTGCTGACAATGTGACTGATGTACTGTAGCAAGGACACTGTGACTTGTTTAGCGCCGAAAGCATAACTCAGTGTTGACACAGATTGCTACATTGTGGACACTATCTGCTATGGTGAGGACACTAATTTGCTCAATGATGCAACTCTCACTGTAGGCAGTGATGACGATATGACTATTGTATTTTTAATGTTCACTGACTGGTTCTTTATGGATCTTGTTGACTATTGGTAAAGAACTGGCTACGGCCAGAGGGACGCTGCTGTTATGGACACTGATGACTGTTTGTATAACTGAAGAATCTGAATTTCTAGATCAGTTTTTTACTTTCTTTCAGTTTTTACAAAAGCTGTTAACACAGTAAACCATTAATAGAAAAAAAGAGTGGAAAATATCAAATTATCAAAATAAAACAAAAGACAAACATTCAAACTCAATATAATTTTTTGTTGGCAATCCTGTACAATACAATATATCATATTGTACAGTATTAACCAAAGGATTACTCTGCTATTAACCATGCATTTTTAGCCAGTCAGAGTTTGTGATTTTATTTGAATAGCAAAGTTACGAGCAATAACAACATAAAATAAGCTAGCCAATGAAAAGGACTAACATTTCCACCACAGAGGTAAAGTTGAGCTCTCTGCATTTTTATATTATATTCAAATTTGATGCAAAATAGTCATATTTTATGGGATGGGAGGCTAATATAATAAAATAATTAGATCCTTCAAATGTATTTCAAAGTGTAAGTAAAATTTTTTTTTTATTGTACCCTCTGCCAGCCAGTCAGCCAGGCAGAGTATACATAGATTGTCCTTGCACTAGAAACACATTCACCAAGTTGGGTAAGTCTAAAACCTTGTTCTATGCATGGCAAAGAGAAGGAGTGTCAACAAGGTCATTGCCATTCTTCCTGAGTCAGGTCTTACTTGGTCTCACATGGGAATTTCTTGTCATTTCCCATGACACTGTTGCACTGTTATACTAAATATATACATTGATATACTAAAGGACAAAAAGTAAGTCTTTGCTTATTGTTCTCAAACAATAAGGGCAGTCATGACTAAACCTGTATCTTGTCAAAGCAAACAGAAATGGTAATGGAGTTGCAAAACCTTCAGTTATATGCATGGTTACGTGCAACTCTTTCAGCTCCAATCAGCTTTTGCAGGTCACCATGGTTACAATTAAGTTCTATTTGTCAGTTCCTTCATTACTGCTAATAACAGGAATAATCTGTTGTAAATTCCAGTGATGTGTACATAGTTTCAAAGGGGAAGGGGAAAGGGGGGGGGGTTAATTTAAATTCT
>JAAAKB020000023.1:265600-290728 GCA_010014835.2 Apostichopus leukothele | reverse complement strand
GAGGGCCTAAAAACTTTATTTGCTTTAGAAAGTAAGATTTGAAGAAACATCATGTTGTGAAACCAATGAGACTAAACCAATGTGTTTAGGGAAATTTACGAGGCAGCAGACACATGTATTCCCAATCAGCAAGTTGCTTACAGTTCAGTGTTATACAAGACTTCTTTAATTTGAAAACCTGTTCTACTTGTTTTGGTACACGGCAAGAAGATGACTGCTTAAAACTGCATCTGACAACTCTTGACAAAAACAAGACATTGGATTACTGCTAAATGAGTTTGTGGTAATCAAGCGAGGCCAAAAAAAAAAAAAAAAGCCAATACTCGAAAGACCGCATCCCCTACAACCCTTAAAATTGAATACTAAGAAACTGACCTTGGCAGATGCAATGCAGAAGTTCTGCATTGACTGAAATGATTGCAATACCACAAAGAGGCTCATTAACAGGCCAACAGATGCATGGCTCATTTAAGACAATGGGGCTTGCAGAGAGAGCACGGCTCATTTAAGACAAAGGGTGGACATTGCTATTGAATGAAAGCGAAGAAGATAAAAAAAAAAAAATAATCTTGGTTTGAATAGTCAGTAAACTGTGTCATCAATGGCAAGAGATGTCTTTTCCTTAATTTTTTTTTTTTTGGGCTTCCAAAATGATATCTTCTCCAAAATTTGCAAAAAATGTCCATTAATGTAGGAAGTCGACAGGGGGACCCTTCATTGTGTTAAACAGTCCTTACCACAAGTTGGTATTACTTATATAGGTTCTGCAAACAGGAAGAATATACAACCTCCCTGACAATGAAACTTCAACCCAGTGAGCTACATGGTTGTCATAAGGTGTTTCCATTATAGGAATTGCTACTGTACATAGCTGCTCCTAGAATTGTTGAAACATTTGATGCAAACCGAATAGGGTAAAACCACATTCATATCTACGAAAGATTTAATTAAAAACAAGTACTTAACGTCAGTCATTTCGTATTTCAACAATCATTTGTGAACTTGATATTATAAGTTTTTCTCACAACAAAATCATTTTTTATATAAATTAACACTTCTCAACATATGCATGAGAATAATTTTGAGAAGCAGAACTTCCCTAAAATTCATTAAATTTTTTTTTGGATATTTTTAGACCAATAAAAGTGAGGGGCAGGTAGGGGGAGGGGGTGGGGAAAGTATACAGATGACCTTTAAAGTTAGACAAAATTTCAAGAATGCAGATTTAGCAACAGCAAAATGGATGTACAGCCCAAAAGTATCATGTTTTATGGACAGATGAACTAAACAAAATAAAGATTGCAATGATTACATGACAATATATCATTCCGCATTCATGATGGGTTCCTTGGTAGTAATACTTATTAACTACTACCTCTTGCCTTGAAGCTTCTAACATGGCCAATTTGAAGGTCATCAATATTGCCAGAGAACCAGTTTGCTAAAAAGTACAATAATGGCCCTTTGCAGCAGCTACCCAGCAGCTACCCAAATGCCGTAGATTGGATGTAACTAATCATCAATTTAAACAATCTCCATTTATATCCATGGGAGTCAGAAATGCCAGGATAAGCATTTCTAAACAGTTTTAGGTAATGTACAGCAGACATCTCACTAATATCAAAGGGATCGTTGTTAATCTTTAAATGGAAATGTTAGAAGGTAGTAGTTGTACTAACCTCAGAGTGGTGTTTCTTTCTTGAAACCATTCACTGTTGACTGTCCCTCAATGTTCATTTTCAGTGCGTGTTTCTGCTCCAGGGGGGTCAAGACAGGTCCAGTTCTGCTGATGATGCTCTGCTGGCTACCTATACCACGCCCTGCTTGGAGATTGGTCTTATTCTGGCTGGTGGTAAAACGTGAGAAGTTAGGGTTGGTTACAATGCCGTTGCGCTTGGGTCTTGACTCCGGGGATCCAGACTTGCTGCCGGTACTGCTGAAGGGTGCACTACCATTCGATGTGCTGGCAATCACCCTCTGAAGATTACATTGATTGAAAGTAACCGGAAGAGATGGTTTCCGATGTACGTGGCTGGTGTCCGCCACATGGTTTGATGGTGGATACATGTGTGTTGCCGGTTGCGATATAGCACGGACATGGAATCCTTTAGAAGACGAAGAAGAAGAAGTATGTGTGTTACTAGATTGCTGATGGTGAGGGCTTTGATGGGGTGAACCATGAGACATCGCTATATGATGATGGCCCCCGAATTGATCTCCATTGGCTTGCTCTGAAGGGCCATGGTTGTTACCCTGGACTACAGCACGGGGTACTACAGAGCTGAATAGTAGATTTGGATCGTGGGATGAGGTGCAGTGTTGAGAACCCGATGCTGATATTTGAGACAAGGAGCTCGATCTTGACACTCTGCCCTCTAATACATGGTAGAACGGTTCACATAGGGCTTCTCCTTCCTTGGGAACATGTCGAGGTGACCCTTCTTTAAATCCATTGTTTCTGATGCCAGTTGAAGAGTTACTCGTGATTGGAGAGAGGTCGTGTGGTAATTGTGCGTCACCTCTGATTGGATTACTTATAACCAATGACGCATGGACATTGGCATCCGAGGAGGATCTGCGATGACCTCTCTTGGTATGAGTGGGTATGGGTGGTGTACCGTTGGGATGTTTGGGAGATCCTCGCATCTCAGGAGCTGATGTCTTCCTCGTGAAAGCCTGGTGGACTTGGGCTTCGTGAACCACTGGTGATGTCGATGGTGGTAGCTGGCGGCCAGGAGATGGGGAGCGCCTTGGTAGAGAACCTGTGACATTTCTACGGCCAGGTATCTTCTGCTTTTGGTAAATATAGTCAGAACTGTGGGCGGTGGTGATATTTTCTGGAATCGTTTGGAATGAGCTCCCTGACGTTATCCTAGAGGAGGAGCTCTTTATGCTGCCTGGATCCGGGGACCTGGTCCGAGGAGGTTTGCCACAAAGAGGAGACTCTACATGCATCTGAATCTGCTCCATAAAGGATGGATCCTTAGTAACATCATGTGGTGGCATTAACTGTATTGCCGAATTATTGATCGAGGCATTGGTGAGATTCGAGGAAGAGCGGGACGAAGTGACAGATCTTCCTTTCTCGTAAGTTGAATCCGGTGAACCAGATGACGAACTATTGAGGGCACTGTTACTCAACATTCCAGGACCCTTCATATCGAGGTCCTTGATCGAGCAAGAACTTCCTCGGGATTGTTGGTCGGACGACCTAGACGGAGAGACGGGAGGGAAGGCACCGCACTTCTCTAAAAGTTCAACCACTTGATGGTGTCCACCTTTGACGGCTACCTTCATCGCGGTACGCCCCTGTCTGTCCGCATGGTTAGGTTCGGCACCGTGGTGAAGCAGAGCTCGAACCACTTCTACGTGTCCCTCCTGGGCAGCGATGCACAATGCTGAAGCGCCCTGATTGCACATATGATTGATGTTAGCCCCATGAAGCAACAACAGCTCTAACACCTGGACGTGACCCTGCCAGGCCGCTGACTGTAGAGGTGACCGACGTTCTTTGTCCATTGCGTTCACATTTGCGTTGAACTGTAATAGAGCTTCGACAATTCCAACGTGCCCTTGCCATGAGGCCACATGTAGACCAGTGCGTCCCTCCAAGTCTGGTATTTCAGGATTAGCTCCCCTCTGGAGGAGGAACTTAACCATTGGTACCTTGTTTTCCAATGATAACATGTACAACGTTGTCCTCCCTTCCGCATCCACATAGTTGACGTTCCCACCCCTGTCAATCAGGAGCTGGGTCAGTTCTTTGTGGCCCTCTAATGCTGATGCACGGACACCATTCCTTCCATCGTGGGAGGTGTTGTGGACGTCTCCACCATAATCTAATAGTACATTCACAGTCTCAATATGTCCTTCTTGGCAAGCTAAAATCAATGGCGTTCTACCATCCCTATCTGCAACGTCGACTGTCATGTGTGACCCAAGGTCCAGAATTACACGACATACTTTTGTATGACCTTCATGAGCACTCATATGTAGAGGAGTCCACCCATGATTGTCCTTATGCATTTCATCTAATCCTCTGTCCAGCAGAATTTTAACAACTTCACAATTACCTTGGACAGCAGCGATGCAAAGAACTGTACGTCCTTCGTTGTCAATCGAGTCCACGGCAGCATCCCAGTAGAGCAGAGCCTTGACAATGGAGGTGTGACCCATGGATGCGGCAGCAATGAGAGCTGTCCTGTTGCTATTATCGATGTGATCTACGTCTGCTTTCCCCTCCAGTAAAAGTTCCACCACCTGCTCATGGCCCTCATATGATGCCATGATTAGTGGAGACATGCCTTCATTATCACTATGGTCTACATCAGCTCCCTTCTCAATCAGCAATGAAATGACTTTGGTGTGACCCTGATTCACTGCCACTGACATGGCAGCCACTGACAGAGCAGTACGCCCATCACAGTCTGTGTGATTGATGTCCGCACCGTGTTCCAATAGATCCCCCACAATCTGCACATGACCCATGTATGCAGCAGCTATCAATGCAGTCCTACCATCTTGATCCATCTGGCTGACCTGGGCACCATTTTCAATCAACTTATTGACAATATCAGCATGACCACCCCAGGCTGCAGCTCGCAGAGCTGTCCTCTTGTCAGTGTCACTACAGTCAACTTTAGCACCAGCATTAAGCAGGGCAATCACAACCTCTGTGTGTCCTCCCCATGCAGATGACCTTAGAGGTGTCCAGCCTTCTTTGTCAACGTGGTCTATCTTTGACCCTCTTTCAATCAAGAGTTTAACTATTTCTGTATGTCCTTGCCGTGCTGCTAGACCAAGAGCAGTCTGCCCTGTCCGATCACAAATATCAAGATCCGTGTTCTGCGACAGAAGGAAATACACAGCATTTGTATTCCCGCTGTAGCATGCATTTGCAAGTAGAGACCTTCCATTGCTGTCTACCTGGTTGACAGATGCTCCACTATCTAGAAAGCTCTTTAAAGTTTCCTCTTTCTCTAAGGCATCGAGAATTATTAGAGAATTTCTATCAATGTCCACAACTCTGGCACCAGCCTTTGAGAGTAATTGCACAACATCTTGGTGTTTGCTCTTCTGACGTATGGGACAGTCATAGAGCGGCGTCCCTGCCCACATCATCCACATGGCTAGATGGTTCTCATCGAGTGGAGGTTCCATGCCAGCTTTCAGCAGGTTCCGAGCAAAGTCCTGCACTTGAGTAGGAGTAAGATCGGAGGCACTGCAGGTATACCTCAAGGCAAGCATAGCATGTCCTTCAGCTTGACTGCACAGATATTTCTGGGTACACAATTTAACATCTTGAAGCCACTCTGCAAAACTGTGGTGAAAAAGAGCTAGCCTATTCTCTGAATGGGAGATAAGTAACCTGGACATTAATCCAAGCCTCTCACCAAAGTCTTCCTTGGTCAAAGATAGGTTTCTAGTTCTGGCACATGAATAGAGTTCACTCTCCGTCATAGGATGTGTACTGGCAAGAAGCACACAAAACAACGGACGTAATTTGCTGAAATGCTTTCGTGCAAACATTTTCTGACACTCCCACAAATACAATCCATTTAAAGTTGCGGGAATTTCAACAACATCCTGCAGTGTGATGAACCCATCTGAGACTCCGTTTAGAACTCGCTCCAGGTACAAAACACATCCATTGCTCTTGATGTGGAGTTGGTTCAGCATCTCTGCTGTCTCCTTGTTGAGATGTTTCCTGATGGAGTCATCGTGATCGAGCCTATTAAGTATGTATTGTTGTACGTCACGAACAATATAGGACTTTCGCAGATCGTCGAGACTAAGCTTTCTGAAACCTGTGAACATTCTGGTGACTGCCTTGCTCTGTTTCCTGGCACTGCACACCAAGCAGAGCCAAGGTGGAAACAGCTCATGATGATTGGCCAGTAGTTCAGCGACCGTTCTACTGCAAGTTGTGGTTTCGTTGGGAGAAAGGTCAGGGTAACCTTCATCTATGGAGTCCACGAGTATAAAGCAGTTTCTACCGGGAGGGGTGAGGGCACACAGAGGCACGAGAATGCCATTTTTGAAAGCTTCATCGGGGTGGCGCTCACAGTAGGCCGGCTCCAATGCAGCCTGCACCACAGGGTCTCTCAGTTTCTCAGAGAAGCCCGGCACGAGCGTGGACTTGATGAGAGATGCAACGAGTCCTTGAATGAACTTTGACACTGAGAGAGTTTCTTTGTCATGGCCTTGGCAGAAGTGATGAGCCAAAAGTCTTTTACCTAATGACCGTTTCTTTCCTTGCTGAAGAGTCGGCCAAACAATTTCAGAGCAGAGAGCTGTCTTGCCACTTCCAGGGCCACCAACTATTAAAGTACCACATGTTCTCGAGGAATGGCGACTGTCTAGGCAATGAACCAACTTGTGGAAAGCCCATTCTCGACAGAAGAAGCTCTTCCCTTGTAAAGTGCTACCACTCATCTTGGGTTTACTCGATGGCCAAGTCTACGAGAAACATCTCTTAACATCTATGCCACCAATCAGTCTGCAATATGACAGTTTCTTCCCCAGTGCAATATGCATCCAAATGTTGCCTTCAGAGTTTGTCACTCTCACCAGTACTTGACAATTTCGAAATCTGAAAATAAGCAAAAAAGACAGAAGGAACTGTAAATTGCCTGTATCTATGTAATTTGTGGACAAACTAGAATAATAGAAGTTACCACCAGAGCAGAACTTGTCACACTATTTCTGATCTCCGGTCTTTTCAAAAGTTTGACACGTGGTGGTAACTTCACAGAAGCCGCAAAAATCAATGGGAATCCCACGGCATTTGTCTTCACATAATAGAATTTCAGGTGCTTTGTCCAAGGACACAACAGGCTCTACAGCAAACTTCCTAACAAAAGAGAACCACATAAGACAGCTTTTAAAATCTGTTATGAATTTAGATGGTATGCAATTCAAACTTTGTGAGTATAGATGAGATACAGGATAACAGGCGTGGGATGCTAATTGTGCAATGTGAAGATCAGCAAACCCAATTTAGTAATATGCATGTACAATGAATAGCACCCACATTAGAATTATAAGTTTTTGACATTTTTTTATATCTATTGATATTAAGGATAACTTACTTTTACAGTACTAGTAAGTTAACTCTTCCATCAAGACATATCCTCCTCATAAATTATGTATTACACTTTGAGCTGATATGGTATCTTTCAATACAATGCTCAAGGAAAAGCTTCATGGCACTAAAACAGAAGTGATAAGTTTCTAAAAGAACCTTCCGTTTATATTTGTTTGTAAATTTCATGTAAATTTGCTAATTGGTGAAGGACGCGGCCAGCAGTTTCCAAATTTTCAACGGCTCACCATTAAATTAATTTTTCCCCGCATGCGACACTACCACATTATATTCATTTTTATCAATCGTTCTCTCACTTCACAGAGGCAGCAGTACCAGGCTACCAGCAAACAACAAACAAGTCATCACACTTCCAACAAATTATGCAATTTCAACTATATATGAACTACGGTAGTACGGTACTTTACTGCGAGAAGAGCGATGCTGTACATTGTACATCACAGAAAAGTGCACAAACGTAAAATTTTTACCTTTAATCAGATGAGTCACTGCATACAAGTGGATGATGTACTTTTTAACTTTGTGACACAAATACAAATACAGTGCTTAATGCAAGGCACGGAATGTACTTGATATCTGCCTGAATATGACATGTGGTGGCGACGACTGCCAAGGAGTATTTATTAATAAAGAATGACAGCCCAAGAGAAGAAAAAAATTGTATGTTTGAACTTCAATTATGCTGTCCTTGTAGTTGTGGGTTCGTAATGATGTTTCGTTTACTTTTGGTTTCTTTAAATCTTCAATAATGTGGATGGAGAAGACAGGTGTGTATATATACGCAACAAGTTCTGATTGCTTGTGGCTTTATGTCAATGAAATGATGCACATGGCTACCATAGATCATGTCTCCAATTTCCCTTTCATTTGACATTCAATTAAAGCCTAAGTGTTCACATTTGAGAATGCAATGGGGATCAGGATCTTCCCGTTTCTGTCTTTGGGAAATACCTGTCATACAGCGGAATACAGACGAGTCCATATTGGGGAATGGGGGTGATGATCAATATCACACAAAAGAGCAATTACGTAAACCTGAAAAGGTCACTCATATGACCATTTACAAGAAATTGCTTTTGAATCCCAGGCAACTGATGGCCTCATTACCACCATTAACAGCAGCACTAGCTTATTACCCTTCCAGAGTAATTACCCACAGACAGTCAGCAACATGTGTCAGGTTGTAGCCATAAAGTATAACAAATGTTCCTAGGCTTTGCTGTACATTACAAGCTTAATGCTTACAATAGCAGTAAGTCTGTGACAGAAACTAATGCATAATGAACAGCACTGTCTGCTATGATAATTACGCTGGGGATTGAGGATTGTTAAGATGGAGAGGCCTAGCGTACAGTTCAGGGAATACGACATGAGAGGTAATAATGATCAAGAGACATCACTTGAAGGAGATAATGATGTGTACTCAAAATGAATTATGATTGTATCATGTGACAGTATTTTAATAAGAAAAACAAAATGTCACCTCGGACAGGGTCGATACAACTGGTGTACAGTATTACCCAGTCAGATTATTTATCAGGCCGGAGTACAACATCACTGTGTACATATTGTCTCCAAACTGCCCTCTCAAAGTTGTAAAAAAGAGAGACTCCAACAAAAACCTACTTATTCAAATTATCTTAAACAGTTGCCATCAGAAACCAGTGCAGTATATATACCTGTAGAGCTAGCATATATGTTATTGTCTTTATTATGTTGTGAAGAGTAGTCGCCATTGAGCTATGAGTTCTTACTTCTAGCTACCAAATATATATCCAAATTTCTCACAAGAAACGATAAAGGGACTCAAATATTAAAGATAAAAAATATCATTGCAACTCCGCTTTAAAATGTATCTTTATGACAACACAAGTTATGTCATTGTAAGATGCATTTAATCTAAGTAAACCTACCAAACTACTATTGAAAAGTTTGTATTTTGTAATTTGATCATTGATGCGATAACCATTGCAGTAGTCTAGATTATTCAAATGAAACCACTTTGGCTACTTCTTCAGTTTGCTTTAATATAAACGATACGATTTGCTTTATAAGCGATACAACATGCCTTATAAGACGATACGATATGCATAATCTGTGAAACTTCATACTCTCCAAGGACTTACACAGGCTGTCAAGTCAAACACTCCAATGAATGTCTCTACAACACTGGCTGGACACAACAGTCAATACAACCGTACTGTACTGTATATAATATATTAACAACCACATCATCAAACCTAGTGTTAAAAACCTTGTTTGGTTGGCACTTAATAAAACAAGGTCAAGACTGGGTCTCCATTTCAGGTATATTGATAACACTACACAATAGATGAGCCTACACATTGACAATAGCTCTTTGAAGGGGAGCTCATCGCCCAATACCACAGATATTCCTTGGTCTATTTTAAATGCACAAGTATAAATCTGTTGCATAAAACTTTTCAATTTTAAAATAGAATTGATCTACTGTTTACGTAGGCACGAAACAATAGCCATTGCTGTATTCAAAAACTCCCACACTTATCCATGTATGCATTCAGTATGAATGCAAATGAACAACAAAAGATGTATAGCTTGAATAATTTCCACTGTTAAGTGTCCTGATTTATATTTATAACTTTGTTTTTTCTAAATAATTTTAGCTTTATCTTTTTCTCCAGTACTGTACATGCTGCATGATAGCTCTCGGTAAATATAACATAAAGACCTTACCATGGAAGTCAATCAAGTTAAGAACTTTGGACTTAACAATGCCATGTATCAAGACAGTGACATCAAAAGAAGAAGAACAACATAGTTTATATTGTACAGTAGGTGTATGTAATGTAGGATATACACAATTACTAGATTAGCCTACTGTACATACAGATTAGTACAGGCACGGTATAGTGCTAAGGTTGTGGGGAGACAGGTAAGCGAGGAACAAAGTAAATACAGTAAGTATACAAACTAAATATGCTTGTCTTTCAGGGAGCAGTGACCAACTGAAAAAAGTTCAAGTTTGTTTATATTGAAATAACGTTTACTGCATGCATGATACATATATGCCCAATGTATTAAAAGAAAAAGTGGATTTTTTTCTTTACCCCTTTTTGTGAACAATGTCATCCTGTGACGATAACCATACCGAAGTGTCCCAGTCATCAATGGAAGCATGCTGTGCAAGAGTACTCATGCTCAAAGACTACCTCTGAGAGAAACAGAACTTCCTTTCTATTATCCACAAGGTTTGTAGTACTACTTCTACTACTGCAAATTAACAGCGCAGCTCTGAGGATGGAGAATTTAATTTTCACATCAGTCCTCTGAATTCTATCTGCCGCTGATCCGCATGCATTTCACTAAGAGATGAAAGCCTCAGCAGACATGTGGTGATAATTCGATTCAGCCACTTAAAATCGTCCCTCCCTGAACTCAATTTTCTCTCGGTGTCAAGCTCAGTCTATAATGAAACAATCCTCAAGGATTACTGAATCTTTCCTCTTTCCTTTTTTTTTATGTCTAACAGTGACTCATGAGATGGGAGCGCAGTTGTGGAAAATGGCAAAATGCCATCAAGAAAAGGAAAGAATGTGACTAGTCTATTACAGTATGCCAGAGAACACTTAAAAAGTTTGATCCTAAACAGCTAAACTAATTGTATTTTTCAAGAGCCTCTCAAAATTAACCTAACATCTATTATGCTTTTGTTTACACTGCTCTTGCAAAGTGGCAAAACAATGTTGCACAAAGAGGACAAGAAGACAAAAAGTATACCAAAAACAACTATGGAAGAAATTAATTGACTCTAGAACTGTCTAGACAGTAAAATACAGGACAAATGTCAGAAATCTCACTTCTTCTGAACTTTTGACTAGGCTACAACAAACCTTATTAGTAAACTAATTACAGTACTATTCATTTAACACAGCTTGACATAGAAGTATATATATTACATTGTGAACTAGTGTACATACCAAAGTCAACTATGGAAGAAATTAATTGGCTCTAGAACTGTCTAGACAGAAAGATAGAAGACAAATGTCAGAAATCTCACTTCTTCTGAACTTTTGACTTGGCTACAACAAACCTTAGTAAACTAATTACAGTACTATTCACTTAATACAGCTTGACATAGAAGTATATATTACACTGTGAACTAGTGTACCAAAGACAACTATGGAGAAAATTAATTGACTCTAGAATTGTCTAGACAGTAAGATACAAGACAAATGTCAGAGATCTCACTTCTTCTGAACTTTTGACTAGGCTATGTACAAACCATACTAAACTAATACTGTACTATTCACTTAACACAGCTTGACATTCAAGTATAACATTGTGAACTAACTGTTGAGGAGTTATCACCCGATAGTCTTGATTTTTTTATACAGGTTTTGTCAGAGTTTACGTAATATTGTCAAATGTCATACTTTTTGTACCATAATCACTCATTTCTTCTGAAAATGTGGAACTTTGACTGCTACAACAATGTTCAACTTATTAATACTATTCACTTAATATCTAGCTTTAAGACAACGTCTATAACATTGTGAACTGTGGAGGATTTACAACCTGAATGCTTTATCATGTACGGGCTTGTCAGGTTTGCATATAACCCACCCTGTATATACTGTAGAGTGTAGACCACGTACAGGTGTATGTGAATGTCATGGTTAGGATTGCCCTTGCCAAATATCATACTATCATACAGTAATATGACAAGGAACATGCTCACAGATTCTACAGACAGATTTCTGCAACAGTGGAGCTCCCACAATTTCACACCACCCTGACAGACATCAGACTTCTACAATCTTTTATGAGGCTCAAAAATCAGACAGAATATGAAGGTTACTTAACGAACTGGAAAGTGAAGATAACAACACCAACAGTCAAATGTGTCAAACCAGACAGACCTGAAGGCAAACAGCACAACTCAAACATTTTGACCACCAAATTTATAGAGACGGAACTGCTTTAAAATTTGATACCCTGAGAAGATGAAGTCAAACTTCAAGGCTTCAAACAATATCAAGGGTCAACTTGCTACTTGCAGTTTGCAATATTAGGCCAGCATATTCAGCAAGTTACTTATATTGCCATTCATGAACATAAAACAAGGTTTTAGCATGCTATGTTCAATGTAGGAGGGAGTGTTTGGAAGTTGCAATGGCAGCTCCCTGGTTAGAATCACAACAAAAAGCAGATAAAACATTAAGAGAGTGTCTTCTTGCTTGTCTTACGACATTTCCCAAATGTGCATCAACAGCTACTGTAGTAAACTATAATCTAATTTGCATTCATAATTAAATGGATGAAGTTGTTGCCGCCACAAACAGTGGTCAATAATATAACCACAGCCAGACAGCGCATCAAGCAATCTAGCAATCAAGTTGGGAGGGTTGGACCAATGCCTATCTTAATTTTCACTTGCTCTGTAATATAGATTTGTGAAATTTTAGCCTTTTTTCCCCCTTTGCCCTGAGAGCTTGAATCAGGTAGACATTGTAATATCATTATTTGCATGAGTGATTCTGGTGGGATGAAGGATATGGTTAGGTACTGTATAGTACGTTTAATTATTAATACACAACCCATTGAGCTTTAAATGTTCACATACTGTACAGTAATTGAGCAGTAGTCTGGAAAGGAAAATAATGAAGTGGACAGAAATGGAGAATGAAATTATTCAAATTATGCATTTGATGATCACTTTGCAAAGTTTATGAAAGGATAAGATTACATCTAGTAATTGATTTAAAAGTAAAGTCTTGATAGCATTAACACAAACAATATATGTACATATGTACATATGTATATATAGTTACAGTTAGTGTAGGCCACTAAACACAATCACACAAATGACCTCTTTGAACTTCACTTAAATTAAAGCAATTAAATCAAAATCAGTAAAGTTTAATCTTTTCAACCAGAAACTAATTTCAACATAACTTGTTGGCAGTGGGCATAGATGCTGTTCACATTACCAACTATCTTCAAGTTTCATGCCCATGAACAGACTTTTTAAGTACCTGGACTATGTTTCACTCATTTCATAATTAGTTTCCTCAATAGTTTCATTTACTTCATTTCATTACTTACAGTGCTATTTGTGGTTCTTCGTTTTGCTGAATGATGCAATCGTAGAGTAAAGGAAGCTTCCAATAACTTGACCAAACAGAGAGTTTAATAACAAATTAATAAAGAAACAACATTTTACTCCTGTTCTTCACGATGCTTACTGCACTATACGAAAAACTAACTGATGTTCCAACAATACTCCCATTTGAAGTGTAATTACCTGCACTTGTCAAAGAGTCATTCACAGAACGCTGTTTTAACTGGAACATAAATGAACCTATTAGTTAATGAGTAATTGTCATTACCACCAGCCTTATACTCTGAAAGATAGAATATGAGATAAAATACGAGATTTAATACTAGAGGTATAATACCAGTGGTGGCTGGCTGATTGTTAAAGATAACACTAGACTAAACTAAACTGTTTATGGATGAGGTTGCACATTGTTAATTGCAAGTGCTGACCAGTACTACAAGTCTACAAACATCCAGTAACACCTTGTACAAGCTATGTAATAGTATACAGTATCATGGTGCATTAATGGCATACTTATGACATTGATTCAACTTGGTGGTATTGAGATATTGTGCTTGAGATATCATGTTTTCAAGCTTTCACTGTAATAACACTCTAGCCACTCCAATTCATGAATAATAATGAGAATGAATTTCTTGATTTTACCGTTACGACCATGTACCTATCATCAAAATGACATCACCATACCTAATATGAACTTACTCGGACTTTCAGTTGAAGAGATATCGCCATTATAAGAATTTTAGGTAATAAGTCCCAGCCACTTTAATATGCAGCCGATGGGAACCACAAACAATAGGGCACATCTACACATCATGGGGCATCTACCTACCAAGCATGACATTTGACTCAACTTTTGTTTATTGAGATATCGTGTTTACAAGCTGGCCATCACATACACACACACACATCGTAACCAAAAATGTATAATTTCATCATTTTATTGTCCAAATTCACTTGAAGGTACAGCAGTTTGTTATATACACCTTAATTTTGTTAAGAATCTTCGTCGGTCATAAGTAGCAGAATTCCAGCAAGAAGACGTCAGTTTGGCGTAAGTGAAAACGGAGCTCGTAAAAACACGCATTTTACTTCGGAATGGTAAATTCGGAAGGAAGAGAGAGTGCGCGGTGACCTGTGGGAGAGGTCACCGGGGGCGCAGTGCTCAAATTATACCAGTGGCGTCTAGGTAGACTAGGAAATGTGCATTAGTGTTGTAGGAGACAGGTAAGAGAGGAGTGAAGTAAATTAAGAATTTTAATAGCTTGTAGGCTAGGTACAGGTAGATCAGAGTGCAAAGACATACAGTAGGGGACAGGTAATACTGGTAATACACTAAGTCCATGGAATAATTGCTACAAGTTTTCAAATTTCCTGGTAGTTCTTGCATCTCAAAGATTACCGCTATACATTGAGGGTTGTTAGATTAGACAATTAAAAGTTTCAGTGAGGAGAGAAAAACTTAAACAGAGGGTGGTACAGTAGTTAAATGCTTGTTGAAGTTGGAGCTTGTGTGACCATTATTCGACTTAATAGCATATTTGGGACCAATAATGATGACCTTTAATGAAACATCAACCATGGATATAACAATTTAATCAAGTACTAAAAACTTACATGATCCGTTCTTAGTTCTCACTACTGAAACTACATTCCCTGAACAGATACCAACGCTACTTTATTCCTTCACTATTACGTTGCTCGTACCTCAAACTTCACTACAATTTTATTAACACAACCTTTTTTTTCTTATCTTTTCTTTTTCTCTCACAAAATTCTGCCATTTTTACCTTTCTTTCTTGAACTTTGATCTTCAAAATCATGTACAATGAACGTCTAAATCTTCTCAAACAAAACATGTACACAATACTGTAGGCACAAAAAACTGTGTATTTAGCTTTAGTGAATGTTGCCTCCAGCATGGAACCTGCTTTGTTCAGTAGGAGTATTAAATTGTACCAAAACTACAAACCACCTTTTTTTTTAAGTTCTTGCCATATATTTTTCAGCCAATGCCTTGACAAAAAATTGCGGTTTTTACTCTTTTTTTTGGGTGAAGGAGTTCTCCCCGACTACAATACGAGTTAAGACCTCCGCTACAATCTAGACCACTGTACCGTACATAACATCGACGGGAAAAGATGCCGCGTTTGACTCTACAAACCATGGGTTAAAAGAGTTGTCAGAACACTTTGATACATTTTATGCATGTTACACAATACTTTTCATCTTATCAAAGTTTTGATATTACTAACTGCTTGGTTAAAAAAATTATACAGTTGGTATATGTCTTTAGGGTATATAAACGACAGAGCCATAGATGGAGAAATTATAGCAATTTCCTTCCCTTCATATTACAAACAGACTGACATATTACGGGAATTATAACCTACAAGATTTCAAAGCGTCCGTGATACCCTGTGATGGAATTGTTGAATTAAGCCAGTTATTCAGGACGGGATTTAAGAGTAAGATACAGTGTGTATACATGTTACGGCACAGTGCCCTGCATATATCTGCTTCAGTGGACCAACTGTTTGAGGGACAAAATTCCTTTTTTTTTCCCTTTTTTTTTTTAAGTTTCATAGGATGCCTCCCGCCAGAGAAAGAAAACCGCTAGGTAACTAAATTCTCTTCATTTCCATTATGGTAGATTTCTGAATGAAAAGAATTGCATGGAAGGGCTTGCAGGAAACCTAACCAGGCGAAACAGACAAAAAGGTTTAGAAAAGGCCCCCATGCCAAACAGGTCAAAGCAAGGAGCTTGAACAGGTCGCAGTCAGTCAAGATAGTGAAAAATTAATTAAGCATGGTGGAGTTTTCTATAGGATGGAAGTAAGCACACATGCGTGAGCAACGGAAATCATTTTGCAATAGACAAAAGAAGGGGGGAAAAAAAAGAAAAGAAAAGAAAAAGACAAAAAAGGAACCGAGCTTGGTGTCGTAATTCGAAAGACTACCTAGAGAGTGAGAAAAAACTGACTGACATGTTGCGATTTACTCCACAGAAAACACTCTACGCATAGAGATGAGTGACAATAATAATATAAAGACTATATATGAGGCAATCACATGATTGTCATGACAACTTATGACCAGGGAAATGTCCTTGCAGACATAATTAATACTCAATATCATTAAAACACATGTACAGCAAGGTCATCGGGTAATTCTCTACAATGTCTCCCAGAGCATACAAAATTGGTTACTTTCAGAAAATCTTTGGTGTTTTTTTTTTTTTTTTTTCAGACGTTGGAGAATTATCGGAACTGCGAGCGACACTTCCTTCTCAGCTTTGGAGAGTGTATTGCCAACTAAGTACTGTAACATAAAGACGATAGGAAACCATTTCACAACTTCTGAGACGGAATGAACCACACGACTTGAATTGAAAGCATGCCTTATACGATTCGATGCAATGTAAACACTGTCAGACACTGTTCGGTGGTAATAATAACACATACTGCTAATGGTTCACCGAGTCCAAAATAATTATTTGAGCCACTGAAGTCTTGAAATCTGTTTTAGAAAAAAACAATTTTGCAATCAAAATTAATTTGGAAATTTTGGTTAAGCTTGACATCCATATATCCTAGATATATTTATTCTACATAGCAACCAAAGCAAACCAATCACAGCAAACTCGCGTTATAAAAGCCACACTGTCAAATTGTGATTTGGTATCCCAATGGATGAGAAAAACGAGGATCCTTGGTCACCGTTCCGTACGAATAACGTAGAAATTAATCCAGACGAAAAAGGTACGATGCTGGCACTTTGGATGGTAGAATGAGAAGGGAGGGCTTTGACCGGAGGGGTTCGGTCATACATGGCACCCAGTCTTAAAAGGTTACCAGTTCATTCTAGGCACGGTAGAAAGAGAGTGCCAAGGTTGTGGGGAGACAGGTATGAGGGGAGCGAAGTAAATGTTGGGTTTTAAAAGGCGCACAGACAAATTGTGATTTGGGTTTGCTTTGCTGGCAACTTGCACCCATAAATCGCAAAACACCTACTTATTCCCTCCCTCCTTCACTCCCTCCCTCAAGTCCCTCCCTCTCTCCTTCCCTCCCTCACTGTTATACTGTAAATTATGTTCTTCATTTATAGATTATCATTCTATAAGCTACATAGTCCCCTGGAATGGTAACACAGCCCTGGGAATTTAAAAAAAAAAAAAAAAAAGGTCTCACTTCTAAAGACCTTCATGATAATTTTAAATTGGGTGTCAAGTTACATATCAGATCCATTGAGTCCCATGGTTTTGTATGAACACCAAATGACTATATAGTTACTGCAGCCAGGCAGCATGATCTATAAATTACACCAGATATACTCTGCAGATGAAAGCCAGGCTCACTCTGCCAAGTTTGAAAGTACTATTTAGCGGTTTTGAAATACCAAAGGATATTATTATCACCACGGTCACGGTATAAGTCTGGAAGGACTGGCATTACTCTCTTGCTCAACAAGATTTCCATCCCTCTCTGCAAAGAATGTAGCTTCTAGTATGTATTTATATCACTAGCCTTTAGGATAGATATGTGTAGATATTGTAGAGGTGTACAGGGAATATTATAGAAGTGTACAAGGAATATTGTAGAGGTGTGCAGGTCAGACAACCAACATCAGCTCTGGGAAGTCGTGTCCCGCAGTTTATACCTAAATATCCCCAAACAGGTAGAAAGATAAATTTGTATCAGCCTCCATCACCCTGTAGATTCTGAAATATAACAGGCCTCTATCAACCACCCGAAGGGAGGTCTCAGTGGTCAAAACCCGGTGTTTTTATTCACTAATCCTACACAGCTCTGAGTCGCCTACAGTATAGCCTACAGGGTCATTCTTTATTATGTCTTACAAAATTTCAGACAAACCAAATTTGCTGTTCGGACAACCAGAAATAAATCCTTAAGTTATGCCTGGTCATATAGTCGCTCCATCATCCTCTTTGCCCCTGGTAAAGAGCCAGCTGTGGGTCCGACTATTTCCCCATAAAACTATTTTAAACTGTCACCGGAGTTCTTTGAGACTAAAATAGCTAGCAGGGGACCATATTACTGTCAATTTGGGACTGATGTTAAAACAGGGTCACGAAGATCACTCTTTCCATAGCAAATCTAATATGGCATACACTAGTCACATAGCTGGCCCCCTGTCGATAACTGTTCAACTTGTTTAAACAGGGGTTAGTGCAAAGACCCTGCACGCCCCCCCCCCTTCTACTGTAGCGTACATAATCTGCTCAAGTCTTATTTCCATCACTGTGAAACACAGAAGTAAGAAATTGTAAAAAAAATATATAACAAGTGGACAAGCGGACACTTCAAATAAAACACAGAAAATGAAACGTATCCACAGAAAGAGGATATTAATATACATTGCCTTTGACAGAAAAAAAAAGACTTTTAATAGTTTTTATGTCAGGCTTAAGATTAGCTGCACAGGTTGGTAGTGTACTTTTCTTTAGCATCTTGATGAGGATATGAAGATGGGTCCGTCTGTATGTTACTGAATGACTAAAACTAGATTGTAGATAAAAACCTGGATATGTAATTATGTTGGTCATTTATTAGACAATCTAGCACAAACCACTTAGGTTAAACACACTGATATCTTAAAGCCTGTATCCCAAGAAAGACTGACCACGACCCCAGTCAACTTGACCATCATCACGTGGAAAATAGTGGACAGTCGGGCAGTTTGAATGTGATTTAGAATTTTGCAGTGTGACTGACCAATATTTTGCCAGTTTTTAAGGTTCAGTGTCGCCAGTCAGGGCTGTGTGGGGGGGGGGGGGGGCGAGAGGGCTGGTCTTAGCTTTCATCATCTTAAAAGTGGATCGGTATCTGGCAGTTGCTTGAAATAGTCTACAGAGGCCCAAAAATTCAAAACTAGCATCAAGTAACCATCTTCCAAATTCAAACAATTTTTCTCACCAACCGCACTATGCATAGCATAGATATATGGTTCACAGATCATGGACACTTGTGTGACGGCCTATATGAGCAGTGCTCAGGACTTCAAGGAATTTTTTAATGAACACTCAATTTTTTTCCCCATCTGATTTACCTAGGTGCCTATATATCCCTCAAGTTCACTGAATCTTTGATATCACTTTGCAACAAGAATTCTTTCGCCAGGGGATCAGGACCTGGCTTGCCAGAGACAATGGCAAAGCATCAACTGACATTACCCAGGTGTAACAGATTAATGGATGAACTCACACAGGGTGAGACGCTGCCAGCCCGAGGAGGTGTGTCACAAGTTGAAATATATGATACATGCCATGATTACTGCTGCATTACAGGGCCATCCTATATATAGGCTACAGTTATCCTAAGGATATCTTGCTGATATTTAAAACAAATTGTTTTGAAGCTGTTAAATGGTTTGTAGACCATAGCAGCATGCACATGCCTGCCAAAAGCATACAGACATTTGTCTTTCAGTGAATCATCAATTTAAATGTGAGTCTTTTGGCGTTGTCTACCAAAGGCCCAACTAAGTGTAGTTCAATTTTGTGTGTTCCAATCAAGACATACATTTTGTACTTGTTTCCTCACCTGTGTATGTGAGACTTGCATAACATGACATAACATAATAGAACATAACATAACACAATAGAACATAACATAACATAATAGAACATAACATAACATAATAGAACATAACATAACATAATAGAACATAACATAACACAATAGAACATAACATAACACAATAGAACAAAACATAACATTGTGTAGAAAAGGTAAGTTTTTCAGCCTTTTCTTGAAAAGGTATACAGGATTTAAGAAGTTTGAAATTTATGACTGGATTCAGTGTACAAAGTACATTAAATGATGGAATAAAGTAACAGAATTCAAACAATTTCAAGCTTTAAAACAAGGAATTCATTTCAATTGGTGCAGCCAAGGGGAATGGAGGGAGGAGGGCAGTGGTCATATGACCAACATCAATTTGCAACTCTGTATTGTGGTGCGTACATGTTATCAAAACTTCCACCACAAAAAAAAATACTTCTGCAAAACATGCAAAAACTCTTTCAAGTGTTGATACTTTGCAACCTAAGTCTTAAAGGTCAGTATTGGCACCAAATTTTTTAGCACACTAAAATCTGCCTAAAGTTTTCAAAATTACCTTCTTTAGAGGCTCTTATTAAAATCAAAATTCAAATATCTCCTTTTGGGTATAACTAATTCTTCTGTGGCAATAAAATGCTTTATAAAATAAGGACATGGGTGACCATTATTTGACATTATTGTAGTATGTACGTTCACCCAATGTGTTGCACTTTGGTCGAAGAAATGTTCGATTCATCACAAAATGCATTTATTAAAACAGAGAAGTGCTGTACTTACCGAAGAACAATTTAAATTATTTTCACAATTAGTAAGATTTCTTTCGGGTATCTGCGCAAGGGAAAAAGGAAAACAAAGAAAACATTAAAAATAATGACTTTATTCTGTATGTGGGAACAATTAACAGTAACACATTTACTATAAAAAAATTCTGCCAAATGTATTCAAGAAACTGAAGAAAAGCAAGTTTTTTTATTATTATTTTTTTTTTATTTTTTTTTTTTTATTTCGTGTCCACACTGCTCATGTCAAAGAATCTAGTGAGGCCAGCCTAGTCCATTATGGATTTTTTTTTTGCTTCCATTTCTCATAAAATGTGGTTTCTGTAATAGGAGAGGCTTACCTGTGAACTCCCATCAAGTACTAGAAAGGTATAATTTCTGGCACTGGTCCAAATAAAGCTACATCAAGGACACACAAAAACCACCCTAGATCACAATGATTGATGGAGTCCGAAGCTTTTCATACTGGCAGGCATTATAATGGGAAACTTAACTTTTCAGAAATTTTCAAGTGACGTCAGGTGTTCAATTGAGGTCAAAGGTCAATTAAATCAATTGAATCAGATGTGAACTAATTCTCTCACAAAAGGAAGATTTAAGAAGCCAAGATGTTTTTTTAAATTTTTTTAATTTATTCCATTCTCAACATTTCTTCACTGAATTTTTTTTTCGTAACTTAGTTTTCATCAACGTGCAGAAAGCAAACTGGAAATCTATAATATTTTGCTACCTGAGCTTTATTTTATTTGAAGAGAAACTTGGCAAGTCACTACCAATAACCTGCTGCTTTACAATTTCCCAACTTATGTAGGTTACCATGAGTTGGTGAATCCTAAAATTGTTATTGGATTTAAAGGATGCATGACTTTAGGCAAAAAATCATGTTTGAGAAGTTGTTGTTATATGTCCAGGCATATAGTCTATACCATTTTCAATTTTTGAGAAATGACCCTTTAATCAGTTGAGGCTCAGCAATGTAAGTGACTGAACTACTTAGTCTAACACAAGACAGACCACCAGGTCAGCCCATAAGATGCAACACAAAATTCAATAGGTAAACAAAAAGGCTTATTTTACCTGAGATACCACCTTTACACTTCATTACAAATTTCACAAGAACAAATGGTGTTGAATCATGTCACCCAAGTGTGATCTGTTGTTCATAAAAAGTCAAAAAGAACAAGTTTTTTACTGAGTTATAACATATCAAAACAAAAATTCTGGCTAAAGTTAACCCTTTAAGTATCAAACTGAATAGAATATAAAAATTTAATGGAAAACAGCAGGTTTTAAGAACCTAAAGTAAGCTTTTCTTCAGATAGAATTATGTACCAAGTGCACCCAGCTAGCCTTAAAAGTCCTACTTACTTTGCTGGGGTCTACAGTACCATGCATAGCAACCAAACACATCTCAGTTTAAATCTAGTCTGCTTGGCTGGTGACATTAATAACATACAGGGTAGTACTGCGATACCCAGCTGGTTTAATTTATTCTTATAATATATATCCTCTCTGAACTCTTTCGATCTTACTTCAGTGGGGGATAATTAAACTTAATAGACCATCCAAATTTGACTTCTTTATAATGCATATCATAAAAGTAGATGCAGGTCAATGGTATACAGTTAATTCATTCCCTGAAACCCTGTAAAGTTTTTCAAATTGATTCTACCTACTTTACTGAGGACTTACAGACTTTAACTATGTCATGTAAACTTGTCAAATTCCACAAATCCATATTATATTCTTTTCTTTTTCTTTTTCTTTTTCTTTTTCTTTTTCTTTTTTTTTTGGAAACAGATGATGAGAAAGTTTTTGTGTTTAAATTTTATGACAGTAAGCTAGAACCATAAATATCTGAAGATAAACATTTTTTTTTAACTTAGCAGTAAAATAAAAGAGTCGAAAAAACTAAACTAGATATCGCTAAAATTACGATGACCATAGCTGCTCTTTAATAGCATGTGTATAAAGAGCGAGAGGTAGAGAGAGTGACAACTAGCTTAACCAGTTGATACGATTTTTTGACAGTGCAACATCTACGAGACACAGATGCCATTCAAAGCTATTCGCATTTTCCTTTCATACCCCCTGAATGTGTTCTTTACAGTAAAACCTTCTTTCCACTATCCAGCAGCTCATGTAGAAGATGCATTCACCAGGACACCCTTCAACGGATTTTCCCCTGTGAAACACAAGAAGAATTCCTCCCAACAGAAGGGCAGGTGGGATTGGAGTTTCTAATCCTCTTATAGCTTTCAACATCTTTGGGTCACGTGACCGGGTCTCCACCAATGGGACGACCTTTCAACATTGCCTGTAATCCTCTTCAAAGGGCTGTATTGTATTCTTTCTCAAGATATGGAGGGTTAAGCCTCGGGCATTCTCTTTATTGTAGACACTGCGCTTTACAAAATCTCTCTTTTCATTTCTCACAGAAGATTTTTTAGTTCAATGGGCAGATTTTACTCGATCAAAGAGGCAAAGTAGGGACTCCTTTTTTTCTCCCTCTTTTTTTTTTTTCAGTGCATATAATCTGCTACTGGTAGCCCTGCATTCACCCAACACTCCCTTATAAATCCTGCTAGCTATTTGCTCAGGAAATTTTTTTTTAAGGATATTTTGAACTTTTTGTTTGGTGATAGGACTTGCAAATCCTTGAAATGCTCACAATCATGTCGAGCTACACATTCAGAGCCCCTGTTGGACACTCAAAATGAATCGACGGGTAGAACGATTTTTTAAGCGCTTGCGAGCGCTTCTTAAATAACTTCTCATGCGGTCATCGTTGGTCATCTGGTCAGACATCGACATTAAAATTACCTAACCAAAACATTTTAAATTACGTAATGAAGTTTGGAAATAATGAAAGCAAAGGGGTAGAAGGCAAATGCAACCTAAAAACTTTGATCACCTCATTTTCAATCTGATGTTACCTATTTATTATTGACTGAATGCTGTTTATTTCCTGTGTGTAAAGGCTTGCATTCAGATTCACACAATGGTTTCAACAGCAGTACTACTAGCATGTCAGCTGCTGTTTAATCTGGTCTCCAACATAGAAATATCAGTGGATTGCCAAGGATATAAATGCACAAATTGCAAATGATGTTAGAGCGGGTAGAAGTGGGGGGGGGGGGTGGATGGGGATGTTACTGTTACTCCTGATTAGTCCTTACGAAGGATATAGAACTCTGTATGAGGTCGAGCCACATTCCCATTCAGTAGCTATTGAGGAAACGGAATACATTCACACCATGTGATGGGTAAGGGGATGGGAGGATGGGAAGAGAGAGGGAGAGAGTGGGAGGCGGGGGGAGGATGAGAGGGAGGTGAAGAGAGGAAAGGGAAGGCTATAGATACCATTATTAAGTAGTATAGCTACTTGACAGCTGTGGTAACCCCAACCCCCTCCCCTCTCCCTCAAAGTCCGAACAGCCAGAAGCATTCACCTTCTTTCTTATTTTTTTCATTTTTTTTGCTGGTTAGGGTTATTTTTTGCTAGAGTTACATTACTAGATAAGTTTGGAATAGCAGCTCCACATTTTCATTACAGAAATGATAAATACCTTACAACCCTCATAACAGAAAAAAACTCTTTTTATAGACAAATATAACTCAAGTATTATACAGTACAAATGCAATGATTAGGGTAAATTATCTCTGGCTCAAGTCAAAATGTTGCCACCCACAAATGATACACCTGTAGGTGACAGAATTTTTTAGCCATAACTATATAATCTTCTTTTCTTGGGGGGGGGGGAGGGGGGCTTGGGACTAACTTTCTAATTACAGTCATGAGGAGCAAGGTCACAATGGCAAGAGCTCACAAACTGGCATCATTAGTGTCACTTAAATATTTGCTACATAGTCTGAACTTTATATCTTTCATCTAAATATGATTGAACCTCCCCCTTCCTCCCGCCCCCCCCCCCCTTACCACTCCAAAATACATCTATCACGGTCCAACAACTCAACAGGCCAATAATCAATTCTGACAGAGAAAGCCTTGGCAAGGCAAGAGTAGTTCTGTTCAAACGTTTTGCTCACCATTTAAATTATTCATTCCTTTTAGCTACTTGACATGCTGACATTGACTCCAACAGTAGGCTGTACTTTATGGTGAATGCACTTTCCGCTCAGCTGGAAAGGTTTGCAATTTTCAATCGCATTATTAACTACAGTAAACTGAAGTTAACAAAGGATCACTTTATAGCAGGTGCCGTGGCGGTTTCGAGATAATACATTATTTAAACTATAAAACTGTTAATATGAACACCTTTTCATAATTATCTGTCCCAAATATTCTGTCATAAGTTCCTTCTTTCCTATCTTCATGCTCTACTCTTAAATATTCCAAACTCTTTTTTGTCTTGCTCTGAACCAAAAAGTCCCCAAAAGCCCTCACTTCAACAAGATAAGGAATTAAGGATCCTTTTCAGGCTGTTGAAAGGCTGTAAGCTCCTTAATAATCTAGGGGAAAAAAACTTCCGAATCCTCAGTTAATACCAAAAAGGGACAAAGTCCGAAGGAAGAAAATCCACTCGAAAATCACGT
>JAAAKB020000023.1:244130-254787 GCA_010014835.2 Apostichopus leukothele | reverse complement strand
AGAAGCCATTTTCTTTCACCCTTTATACCGTAATTGCCTGTGAATATGGTCACTGCTGAAGTAGAAAGCAAAGTTTTCCTTCTCTTCATGGCAAACTCTTCGATTCTCTCTCCTGTGCAGAATCTGGAAATAAAACCATCTCAGCGAAATGATGAGACAAAATGGCTTCTAGAACTGACTTCCCACTTCGGTTTCAGTCCTGAAACTTACACGCTTAGTGTTGTACTTCTTGACCAATTCTTGAATGTTGTCAAGGTAAGGTTACTTTCAAGAACATCAGTTTTTCCTTTTAATACTTGCCTAATGAAATACACAATTTCTTTCTATATATATATTTTTTTTATGCTAAAAGCTGGTCAAAAGAATGGAATTTACTAAGAGTAAGAACACACTGATTGATACATGAGGTAAATTCTATATATATATGGTCACCAATGTACGCTGGTTATTTGTGACTCAGAGCTGGTATTTTGTTTATGTTGCAATATTCCATTTCCTCTTACACTTTCCATTGTGGTGAATCCCCTTCCTTGAAATTGTACTTCTGAGCACGAAGCCACGAATTATAGTTTGCTGACTATGGTCATATCATGTGACGTACATGTTGATATATTGTGCTGGCTGTGTGAGTTGCTTCAGGCTGTGAGTGTATTGTGTTTGTTCTTACATGCATGGATGCATTTCATCAAAGGGGGAAGTACCTGGAATTATGCATTGTAGTAATGGCAGTGTGTAGTGTTATAAATAGAGGAACTGGAATCCAGGAGATACCCTGAAAAAAATATTCTTACCTGGTCCAAACCATTACCAATAAATGATTTTATTCACCAATTATTGTCCTCCAGTTTCAGTAAAATCTTTTTTCTTTGAAACAATGAAACAGAGGAATGTCCAATATTCTTCCAATATTCATCATTTGGTTTTGGATATATGTTTCCTTGTGTCCTTCTACGTAATGCTTTATACTGAATAGGTACCCTGAGAACTGATCAAAGTTAGTGTCAATCAAGTATCAGGTAGAAATTTTTGGGCCATCCGATCACTACAGAAGTTGCAAAACAGGTTCAGGATGGCTGCATGATAATGTAAATGCTTTGTGATAATTCAGATTTTAATCTTACGAAGGATACACTTCATAAGGTATTTTTAATGGGGTGCCTGGAGCAATTTTAAAACAGGGTCGCCATGCAGTGAACAAGGTGGTTGTTATTTCGGCCCACTCACTAACTATTACCATTCTTTGCTGATTGGGTTCCTATTCTCATATTATACATTGTCTGTGTTTGAACTTTTACTGCAGGTACAGAATAGTAAAGATGTTTTTTTTCCCATTTTTATTCCCCAGGCAAGACCAAAGTACATGAGGTGTATAGCCATCAGCTGTTTCTTCTTAGCGGCCAAGATGAAAGAAGAAGATGAGGTACATATGCTTTATTTGACATTTGTTTAGTTAGTTTCCCAGGGCTTTGTTTTATGGATTTAAGATTAATGTTCAGAGTGAATTACAAACCTATCACCTGTAATAACAAGGCATTGCTAAGTATGAAGAAGATTGAAATTCAGCTATACAGTAGAACTATCTAGTCTAAACTTTGATGTCCTTTCAACTTTGGACAACCGTTTGAGTCATCATTAATCATAATTAATTAAATCTTCTACCAGGATGTTCCTGCCACTCAAGATTTGGTCAGATGGAGCAAATGTGGATGCTCTGTAGCTGAGGTTCTTCGCATGGAGAGGGTTATTCTGGACAAATTGAAATGGGATATCAACCATGTAACAGGACTTGACTTCCTGCAGATAGTAAGTTAACTTTGCACATGTACCTCTTTAATTGCATTAACCGTTTTTCCACTTCCTACCATATCCACTGACATAACTAATACCACTGGTACAGTACAAACGCTGAAAGATATATCATTTTCACCCAAAAGTGATGTAGTTGACACACGAATCTGATATTAAAGGTAATGTTTGCACTTCTGCTATGAAAATTGTGGTAGACCTCCTTCACCACGAAAACCCTTTGAAGGCTCTGTATTTGTAGATCAGTTGTCATAATTATGCAATAAACTGACAAATATGTTTGGTGCTCATGAATATTCATACCTCTGCAAGTATTGTGTTAAATTAAACACCCATTGTCATTTTCTCTTGCAGTTCCAGGCAATGCTTCTCTCCCAGAGACCGTGGCTTCTCGACGACCTGCCATACATGACACCATCTCGTCACCTGGCTCTCTTGACCAGTCAACTCTGCAAGAGTTTGACCGATCATAAGTTAAGTGGATTCCGTGGATCAACCATCGCAGCCAGTTTACTGAGCTTGGATTTAGAGGTTCTTACCAAAGATTGGCTCGCTGTCACCATTGTCATGCAGCAACTCATCGGGGTAAGTGGATGTTTGGGGTTCGACTTTAATTGTCCAAAGTTTGTCCGATATGTGATAGCACATGTATGTAAATGGATACTAACCGAGTGGGAAAGATTCAAATATCTATGCTTAAAGAAGTCTGTTTGATGGACTTCATTGCTACCAGGTCTCAGGATAATCTTATGTTTTGATGATGTTAACCTTGACTCTGAGGACAGCATAGAGGAAGGACTGACTTGTGTAGTATGCAAATGTTCAACGTTACATAAAAGTGTAACCTACACAGTAAGAGTTGAGTTCAGTGTGTATTGCCATACACATTATCTTTGTATGTTTATGAGATAATTGACTTCAAAATTGGTCATCACTCAAGCTTTTATCATGTTGATTAGTATCCACGTAAGTTGCTAAAAATTAGGGCCAGTGTCATGTTTTCTCTATGGAAGTGAGAGGTGTAACTTCGGATACATTAATTGTTGGTCTTTTTTGTCTTGTGGATCACTTGGAAAAGTTGTCTGTGTGTAATTATGATGTCTTACTAGAAAGTATTAGTTTGAGAAAGTGGTTCTTCTACTGTAAAAAAGAGAAGATACTTGATAAATATTAACTTCATTATCATCCTATGTTTTTCAGAAGTCAAAGTTTATTTCAAGTCAAACTGACGGACTGTAAAATATACCATGTTTGATATGAGTCTCTGCCTTAATGGATCATGGGTGGGTTTATGTTTTTTTGATGATTCAGTCGGAGATAACCGTCCCACATCACTTTAATTCCTTCCCAGATCGACAGCCAACAGTTGATTCGTTGTCGGGAGTTGATCGCTTCCACTCTGTACGGCCAGAGGTACCATCCTCTAGAATCGTCCAAGATGTCATCGCCAAAGTGTAAAGCTCACGAGCATACTCCTGTCAGCAAAGTCCTCGCTAAATCAGCCAAGCGGAAGATCGATATGGAGATGGAGGACGACATCTACGACAGTATAAAGCGTCTTTACAATGAAGATAACTACGGGGAGACTACTCCAAGAAAAATCATGCCTCCTTCCCTAATGTCTTGCAGAACCGAAAACAAGACATTAGAGGAAAGCTTGCCTGCTTGCAACCCTTTTGCTTCTCTTAGGGTAAGCTAAGTAATTTCACCTTGATCCCAAATGAATTAGATAAAGGTGCATTTAGCCGGTGCACCCATTAGTAAACAATCATTAAAAAGAGACTGGCATGTTAAGCCTAGAGCATCGGGTGACACAAAATAGATAAGTCTGCAACTACTGCTCTGTCGTTGACTGTTTTTATTTCGTCTTGTTTGCTGCTTAATAATGCTAGTTTTCTTGGTTTTTTTTTTGGTTTTTCAATTTAATCTTTGTGCCATCTTAGTCTTATGTGATTTGTTTTTAATGAAATGAAAGAACTCCATTCAAATGTATTTTGTTGTATAGAAAGAAAGTTTATAAAAAAAATTTGTAAATAGAGAAACATTTTAAAACCCTGTTCGGAAGTCATTTCGATTGGTGTATAGAGAGTCTGGTTCGAAGAGGAATTGTTGTTAAGATTTTTACTTGATAAATGTAAGGAAATAGAGTAACAGATATCTGTTATTATTTTAAGGTTTTGTTATGGTTCCTTTCTTTGTGCTATGCATTAATGGAAAAGAAGGCAATCTTGGCACATGGATTTGACTTTGTTTTAAGGGAAAAATAAAACAAGGACAATGTAGTTTGACCAATTATTTAATGTATCATTTTTAAGTAAGTTAATTGTACTTCCAATATCTATCGGATTGATGACAAGTTGCAATCGTCCTTTAAGTAATAAAACGATCGTCAATATGTTTCTTTGGAACTAAATCGGCTACTCTTTTCTCTCTCAGTTTAATAAATAAGAAAATAACCTTTAGTAAGGTTTTCTGACATGGCTGTGTCTTAGCTATAGTAGGGATTTACATTTAAGTATCTGTGCTCAATTTAGTTTCCGTTCAACCTTTGTAACCCTCACAAGCAGAGGGGGCAGTAAGCTTATCCTTGAAAACAAGAAGTGCAGTGGGTACAGAAGGTTCTCAGCAACCAAACATATATATTTGTAGCCCCCTTCCCACCTCTTTAAGATGGGGGGTGGGGTACTGATGTGTTTTCTCAGGGAAATGGTCAGAGGGCTTTGTTGCACCAGCAGGCAGGAGATAAGAACAACAGGTGGGAAAACCAAAAGCAGCTGTTGTTTTTTATTTCTTATTTGCTACACTTCATGGGCAGCAGTTTGTGTTAAATGTCATCATTCTTAAAACTGTTAGCTGATTACAGGTTGTATCCAATACATGGTTTTTTTTATTGATTTTTTTTTTATTCTTTTATTTCAATGTATTGTTTACTTTATCGCATGACTTGTTAAGTATTTGCCTGGAAGTTGATCAGAGTAGTCTAGATTTACAAGTTATATCCATTGGATGCTTAGACATCTGACTTGTGAGTTTTGAGTCAAATATGTTTAAAAGTTTATAGATTTAGTATTTAATTTGATTTTAACTATACTGTCAAATGTAAACAAAAATTGGAAGGTGTTTACCTACCAAATTGTAATGTTTCATGATTTCATCCTTTGTGTTTCTACACTCTCTTGGCAACAAGCCAAAAATTGTGTGAAATTGAGTACCTCGAAGGACAGTTTAAAGTATCTATTTATTAAGTCACTACTTGTAAGTTTGACTTTATTGTGAAAATGTTATCGTGAGTCTTTTTCAGATTCACAAGTTTTATCAATTTGTATTAATATAACTTTTTTATGTCATGATGCTCTCATTTAACATTTGAGTACTTTTGATCACCACTTGTTGAATCAATCCCTAGTACAGAATGAGGGTGTGCACGGAGAGGTGCCACCCGCAAAAAAATACATACTTTATATGCATACAGACCTACTACCTGTATTGTATGTGCATAGGTATGCATACATACAAACAGTGTGCAAATATATATATATACATATGCATTGATTTGGTTGATGTGTTTCATTTCACAAGCTGCTGTCTGAAAATTAAAAGGTACATATACTCACGTTGTACTTGTCAAGTCAGTATTTTTTAAAATGTAATATCCATTATTTAAAGCTGACTTGTCTAAATAGAAATTGAATTGACTGAGCAAGGTCTCTGTAGTCCGTTCCAACAGGTACTTTACTGGGACTGTTTTTCAAGTTCTGTTAAGGAAACAATGAGTTGGAATGGAACAGAGGGTTTTTAATAATGTTATGTACAGTTGCTGGATGAGTTCAGCCAAGGAGTAGTTATGATAAACATTTAATACATTAAATTGATAACAATCTAGTAAGAGGAATCTAGCAAAATATAGCTCAATAAGCAAAGCAATTCTCCACCCTGTGTAGATGGGTATGATTTAGTGTGACCATTTTACTATCTGCCAAATCCATGATGATAATCAGAAAATATGCTAACTTTCCACAGAAATATTGTCATAATATCTTTGTCATTTCTTTTTGGTGATGTTTCTATCCAACCACTGCAGCCTATTAGCATTTTTCAAGATGGCAAATATTTTAGCCACCTGTTATCTTATATTATAATAATCTTTTGCTATCACTTTTGTGGTCGTTTTGCTCTTGGTAACTTCAAGTGAAATATTCTTACCCGTTCACTGCTCTATAAAAAGCAGTTTTTGTTTAACTTTAAAAAATGTTTTAAAAGATAGCGGTTAAGGCTAATTAAGAGAAGCGAATCAATGATTTATTAAATTAATCATTTGAATTTGTTATTACTATTATTAAATTATTATTATTATTATGTAATCTTAGTCTTAATGGTGCTTTCTTTGTCAATTCCTGTTTTATGGGACTTACTGTTCTCTGATATGAAAAGTTTGAAAAAGGTCTTGTAGAGTGTAGATAGCTCTTTTCATAGCAGTCGTGTAAAAAAAAAAAGAAGAAAAGACTTGTAAAAAGAACTCAAAAAAACTTGTAAAATTGTTATAAAACTGTAAAAACGTATTTATTGACTATCGGTTTTCAAACTATATGTTGTATTTTTGTTATTAGTGCATGGTTTTATGTGTATAATTAATTGTAACTTTGTGGGGTTTTCTTTTCCCTTCTTCTTTCATGTTCTTGGACACACTGTTCATATTATGCAAAGTATCGTTTTGTTTTTGTGTGTTTGGGAAAGTTTGTGGCTCAAGATTGTTGAGCCATTACAGCCAGTCTCGATACTATTTTTTTTTTTTTTTGTGGACAGAGTTAGAAGTTTAGTAGTAGACGTAAAGGATACCATTTCATTAATCCCAGGGTTGGGAAACCTTCCAAACCTTCTCGGAGTCTTTCACAATCAGCGATCACAACATTGCAGCCACGAATTGTCGTGTTGGCAATGTTACGTTGATGTGAAAACTCAGAGAAAGTATGAAAGAATTTCCAATCCTGTAACGGACTGAAGACAAACGAGCACAATTTCGATTACTGTATTTATTTATTTTTGGCCGAATAATTTGTGCTTTATGTGGTACTGTATGCTTACTCTTCCTCATACAATAAAATGTCACCTTCACACCTTCTGTGATAATATCTGCAATTTAAAAGGACACTGTTCTCTTGTTCTTGTTTAAAACTCCTTCATACTATTGTTGACTACAACTGCACAGTAGCTCATAGCCTGGCCTGTCTAATGTTCATCGACACTAACCAGCCATTTATGATAGAATGTTAATGTTTCTGAACATTCGTCTAACTCCGTTTCTTTTTGTCGCTTGTTGTCACAAAAAATAACCACAGATTAAACAATGCGTGTTTATTTGTCATGATTCTGGTTTTGGTTGCTAAGAAAGCATTTGACTTTTCAAAGTAAGTTATTCATGAAAAGCTTTTTGTGATGTAAGAAATTGAAACTAGAAAAATACATTTAAGTTATTTTGATGTCCTTGCAAATGAATCAAGAAACTTTTCACAACCTGAGTTGAAAAGTTTCATGTTTAGAAGCGATGTAATACTACTGTGGTATGTGGTCATTCATGGGTTGCAGTTCAGTTATGGAGGACAAATGCCAGTGGGCCAAATGTGTTTTTTCTTTTGCCTCTATCTCGTTTTTCACATACATTTAGAATTAAAATGAAATTTGACATTCAAAGATCATATAATATACCATTTTCTTGATCTGAAATGCACACACTTTCTTGCAAAAGAAAGAACAGTAAAGAAAGGTGAAGTTTTTAAAAAGTTATTTAAAGATGATAATTCTAGATTATTTGGTCTTACTCTTAAATGGTGTTCAAATACCTTTACCATAAGTTGTCTCTGTAAAGGCATGATATCAGTGTTTAATTTTAGAGATCATTCGTTTTAAGTGGCGATTGTCACAGAAGTGAAGTATGTTACTGCGGAACTGGAATTTGGGAGTTCCGTAGAAGCATAAAATAAACTGAAGAAATGAAGATATTAATACTTTTGTGTAGTTTCCTCATTGCATTATTTGTTTAACTGGGTAAGAATTGCCAAATTCTGTGGTAATGGTCATCAGTTTTGTCCCAAATATTCTGGAAAGTCAAATAAATGGTCACTTTACTGAGACATTTAGATGTCTAATGAACCCAAATAAATAATACAGATGAGCTAAGCCTCTCTTGAAAACTTTTAGTGGTAAAATTTGGGGCTAATATTGGTGACCTTTAATGAGTATTCAAAAACCTTTAAGTGACCACAGTCAGGTGGGACAATTCCTAATGCTAATACCTCTCTAAACTGTACTCCAATATCATGCTCTCAAAGTACTGGTATTGACAGAACAAACAGTTCCCTAACCTTGATCTGATAGAAGCATGATATTCATACTGCTCGTACTGACAATACGAGTGCTCTGAAGTAGGACATGACACTACAGTATAGAAAAAATTGTCCCAACTGGGTGGTGACCAATGTGAACATAAATGCCAATGTCATAACCACACCCCCTTTGATGCCCACTATGGCTTTGCCCTCCAAACTTTTCCGGTGCAGTATTTTTAGTATCCTGTCTATATGGTCTTTGCAGAACTAGGACCACAATCCCTTCAGCAGGACATTGAATAAATATCATCACCAGGCCTTTACAAAATACATGTCATAAACAAGACTACTTCTTCCACGATGATGAGCTGGGGGTGGAGTGGAGATGGCAGCCGCAACAGCTCCCTGTTGTATTTTAGTTACATAATGAGTGCAATTATTACCATTTAATCATACGCGCCCTTTTAATTGAAATATTCGTAATTAAAAATTGCTGGGAGATTCTGCCAGATGGTCCTAATCTATTCAATGCGAGGCATTGGAGTTACGATTTATTCGATGCCGAAATCATTCCAGTTATTTCACTGAGGAATTTTTACGTGACTCGGGATTACCATTCTGTATACAACTAATTGTCAATGCATGACTGCAGAGCAATCCTGCTTGTTTCTGCCTTCCCTCTCCTATTTCCATAATATCATGGGAATGTAATGAATTCCGAGGTTGAAAGAATATAAAATTTCACTGAGACCAAGCCCACTGAAAGGGTAACCGGTATGATGCAATAGTATGATTTATTACAGGCCACGCAATGTCAGAGTCGATAGGGATACACAATTTGTCGTACAAAACGTAAGGTCTTTAAGTTCACCTCCGTGCATTGTATTCATAATCGTACTCAGTGTTTACTCCACGTTGACATGATGCGTACACTATTAAAAAGTCTCGCTGAATACGTACTAACGATTGGTGTAGTATTACCAGTGGCACCAAGTAAAATATTCCATTTGTGATAGTGATATTGGTAGCAGAAGGCGAGACGAACAGACCGACAGAGTGCACTGAAATATACTCAAGTCAAGGGTATTGGAATTCTCCAAGAAAGAAGGCAAAATATATGGGACAAGATGTTCCCTGACGTGATGCTCTTATTATATGCGGGATGTTTGATGATCACCGCTGTACTAGTCTTGGTAAATTTTAGTCAAGAGTAAGCCTAACTAAGATAGGGGCCTTACACTAGTAACAGTTAGACATAGTCTCGGCTAGCCTAAGTAACGTTTGGGTGGATAAAACAAGGGTCCAAGAACGCAAAACATGAAATTCTTGGTTTGTCAAAATCTCACTGAATTATGACAAAAGGTATACATAGGATCAAGTCTCTCTCATACCCAGGATGTTATAATTAGGATATACCTTTCAATAAATTGGCATCAAGTTTACAATTGGATAATCAACAGGTTGACAAAGGTGAAAATACAGTTAACCATTTCATTTGCCTCCATGTGTGTAAAATATAAATATTAATACTTCAAAATTGTAGAAATTAGTTTTAAAATTGTTCTATTTGCCACATTTACGGTGGTATACGATAACAGCAACTGTGTTATACTTATGTAGGCCTAGCTGCACTGATTGACACTAGCTGGTGTGTCAGTAAGTCAAATTGAAACTAATTTTCCATTGAAACTTTAACCTACAAAGCCGTAATAAAAATGGCCAAAATTCACCACAGTGGAACAAGGAGACATCAATTTTGTATTTTGAGACATAATTGTGAATTATTTGACACGGATTGGGTCTCAAATAAGCTACTGTAAGGTTTCCTGATCCTTGGGTCTCTAAACTAAACAAAATAAGAAAATATGATGAGACTGACTAAAATTGTTTTGACTCTCCTGCCAACATCCAGTGAACCTTTTTAGTGAAATTTGAGTCTAAGCAATATCGGCTGTATCAAGTTTCGTTTCACTGTACCTACAATATCCCAGTATAGCCTAACGAAAGATGACATTTAAGCCATCGTTAGACATAAACCTTAACTTATTAATTGACCTAAAGCTTAAGTCATAACCATTGCAAGTGACTAAGATTGTTGTTATAACCAATCAGACTTGATCAATTATCCTCTTCTCTTGTTTTCTTCCAACAGGTCATCATTTTCCTATTCTTCACATCTCCTCCACCAGACATGTACAGATATTTAAATGAGAAATCATATGCAGATCCAAACAAAGACAATGCAATGGTGGATTTCCCGAGTCTTTATTCGCCAGCTTCCATAGATCTTTCTATCATAGTGCCTGCATACAACGAGGAAGAAAGGCGTAAGTTGAAAAAAGCAAAATGTGTTAAACAGGGATGTAAGTAACCTTATACGAGAGATACTATGAGAGAAGGGATAGGTAAAGACTGTGGGACTCACTTGGACAGGTGGGAGATAGGGGAGGCTAGCAATACAGAATCATGAACCATTGCATTAATACTGCATCAATGGTCATTCCCCCAAATTGGGGGGGGGGGGTGAG
>JAAAKB020000023.1:220584-234162 GCA_010014835.2 Apostichopus leukothele | reverse complement strand
CCAAAGTAAGCAAATACCAATTTCGCAAATTAACGAATGCACTGGATATATAAGGCTTATGTTGACTAGCTGAGGTTATGTTTAGGCATCAAATACTCCGTAGTGCAGTATTTGATGCACTAATTTGTAATTTGATGAACATTTCTTTTTCTCACTATTTGCAAAGGGCCATACTTCCCTGCCCATCACCTCCCTTTTACCTTCAACCCTCTTATTTCCATTTTTTTTAACCTTTCGATGTTTGCAGCAATGCCCTCAAAAGTAATTTAATTTCGGCAGAAATGCTGATCTGTGTCTAATCCATAGCCGTCGCATTAAGCCTAACACTACAGGTAGGTTGTTACATTGTAAACAGGTCTCGGAATACGGTCTAAAATTTTGCTCAAATCAATTATGCACAAGTAGATGCAAATTTTTCATGTGAAAAACAATATTGGAGTAGTTACTAGTTGTTATGATTTCTTTACATCAATCTGGTAACATTCTACAGTAATTGTAAACAAGTTACGATGGTACCATTAATGGTAACATCTCGGTTACAGAACTATGACGTCATCACTGTCAGTTTACATTGCAGAAATACAGTCAAAACAAATGTTTCTCCATGGTCTTTCGTGTCTTAGCGTGTGGTGTCTAAATCATGTTAAAACATCTACCAAACAAAAACTGTAAACAATTTTCAATCTACAACATTTTCTTAAAATCCTTCATAGTAAATCAAAATCTTTCGAATAAATCTACGAGGCTACTACAACTACTGTACTAGCACTAATAAAAGCAAACGTGCAAACAATGAATAGATGTAACACCTTGTAGCGGTGTGATGATACTGTAAGTATGCAAAAGTTTTCTGTATCAGGACGTTCAACGTTCTAGGCTCTAGCCTAGCCCGATAGCAGGCACATATTTTGCGCATTGAAATTAAACTACACTGCAATCGACACACTCGATCAGACATCCGATAAACGTGATCCAGGCCAGTAATGAAGTAATTGTAAACATGATTGAAGAAATGACAAATACTTTGGCAATCGTAAAAGATTAATAACTTTACACTAATTTGCTATTATGCGCAATGTTCAAACATTGCTAGAAATGAATGTTGCACTGCAGAACAAGCGTATTACTGACAAGCGAACGCATGAATTTAACTGGGGCAGGTGCTTGCCGATTTTTAACACAACACAGTGCTACAGTAGCTAGTACAGTAGCTACAGGTAGCTGGTCACAGGGGTCAATGAACTGTACATAAACTTAGTGATGAAATACAACAGTTGGAGGCTGACCCTGGTGTTACTGCAATTTATTAAGCAATACTGTACATTTGAGCAGAGGCCAAACAGAGCGCAACTCAGAAACTTGTTGTAATATTCATGTGAGTAGTCTGTTTGAAAACACACATTTCAACTTTACCGAAGTTAGTTACTATTACATGGCCGGGTTGACCAGGTTTTCTTAAATTGAATTAACAGGATGATATCAAAATGGACCTTGCATGCAATGATAGAGAAGAATGAAATAACAACACATGAAAGCAACAGAAACATTTTAATGATTGTCCGGTAGGCATATTTGTCTCGCTCAGTGTCTCTTAATAATTGTAAGACCGTTATGCATGGAATAAAACACGACTATAGGCTGTAAACAAAATTTACTATTGATAACGCATCAAATCATTGGAGAAGTATGTTCGAACTTGTAACACTCGAAACACTTGACTTCAAAGCTGTTTTCCGCCAAAAAAACAAGAATATCCACATTTGCGGGGCTGAAGCTGGATCGCTCTTTTGTCACAATATTGCCAGCAGTGGAAAAGACTCGTTCGGAAGGTACCGAAGTTGTGGGAATTACCCAACAACATTTTGGCCATAAGGGCACAATGGGGATAAACATACTGGTGCTTAAACCACCATTCCTATGGATTTTCGCCTTTGGCTAACCATCGATCCACCTCTTTTCCAACAACTACCGAATGATCAACTGCACCCTACAGTAGTTGTTGGCGTGATTTTCGGGTTGTAAAAAGAAGATTTAACTCGTTGGTAATTACTGCATTTAAGTATTGATTGCAAGTGTTGATCATTTCGTTACTCAAAGTGTTGTATCAAAATGCACGAGACGAAACAGTTAAACCTCGTCGGCGAATCGATCTTTGAACTTTGAGATTGTAATAAAATATTTTATCATTGTGAACGAAAAGTGCTGTAGGTTTTAAGCGATAAATTATTTTTTTCATATCCATCTGACAGGACTGAAAAAAAAACGTACATTGCTAGCTGCAAGTTTCAAGATAGTAAATGATAGTAACATTTCTGTACATGATTTTGTCAGTGATCTTGTAATCCTTACAGACTATTGTTATCACGCTGAGGAATAGTCTCGGCCTGGGACCGCAACACTCCACTCTTTTGTTCCTTTTGGGCTAGTAGACTTTACATCGGACGTTTTCGGGCACTTTGGGCTTTGAATACTGGGGTTTGAGGTGTTTCTCTTTAACCGGACGCTCAGACAGATCCGGACATTTGCAGACGTTTTCGGATATTTAAAAAAAAATTATTTAAACTGTGCGGAAATTGCAAGGCCTTCTTAAGTTCTAACCCTAGCAACAACAGCTGAATATTTTCCATCATGGGGAGTCTGACACACAGAAAATGACTCTGTAACGATAGTTGTTCCTCTCTGACGTCACCAATATGAAATTTCAAGCGTATTTAGAAATCAATGGCAGCTTACTTGTATTGTGGTGAGGCCTTAGGAGCCAATTTTCAAAGAAAGCATATTCAGTCCAACAGGAAGCGGTTAACTTAACCATAATGAAAACATTTCATGGTTCCTTGCTGCTATTCATTAGTTCCATTCATAGAGAAATTTCTAAGAAAGCCCTAATACAACAACAGCAACCTTTTTGTTGCCAAAGTAATGCTAAGCCCTGATATCAATTGCAACACACATCAGTGTGTGAAGACTATCTACCAATATCATCATACCAAGTTTGACGAAACTCCGACTAATAGTAGCCAAGTTAATTGCAATTTGGAGTTTTTCACGTTTGACCCCGTGACCTCATTAATATTCATGATATGAGCACCAAAATCAATAGGGTTCATCTACTCACTATGGGCCACCCACCCACTAAGTATGGTAATGATCGGTCATTCCCTTGTTGAGTTATCGTGCATACAAACTAAGGCGTCACACACATACACACACGCACACACACATGCCAACCTGAATACATAGGTTCCTTTGCTTTTAGCAAGGAACCAAAAATTAAGAAAAGGTTGCTAATTGATGAAACTTAAGACAGCCACTTAAATTTTTCACTAAAATGATAGAAAGCAAGGATGGATGACTGTGTTCAATGTTAACAAGTTTACAAACAGTTACAAACAGTTTCATTTTAGTGTTAATCAAAGGCAAAATGTAGATTAAAAGCTCCTATGGGTATTATCATATTTGCAATTTTTGTTGTTGTTGTTGCAATTGCCACTGGGGCTGTCAGATAATGAACCAGAAATTCACTTTCACTCTGCTATGGTTGTATTCAGTTCAAGTCAGTTTTATGCAAAATGTTAAGTTCAACAAAGCAGATGTTGTTCATATTCAATCGAAATTGGAAAATTGCCAGAATTGACCTCAAAACATGTTCAATTTGACACATTGTGACAGTTCATACACCTATTCCATACAGATAATGCTATATCATGTTGCACTTGTTCCACTACTCCTTTGTCCGATACATGCACAAATTTTCGACAAATTCGTGAAATGATATAACTCTCCTTCTCTTGTTGGGGTATTTGAAAAGAAACCTTAACGAGTTTGGCAACTTCATCTCTGAATCAAAACTGCAGTATGAAATGTTTCCCGAAAAGGAAATGAGGGCAGTATTGAAGACCTTAGCATGCATAGGCTCCATATGTGTGGCCTGATTAAGTCACAGATGACATTGCAAGGGTCCTACCTGTACCATGTAAGGAGTTCTACTCCTAATGCATAAGGTTGGCAAGTCATATATACTTTGAGTAGATGAATGAAAAATGAATTTCAGAATACATAAAAAATATGTGTGTTCCTCATACGTCATGCAAGCAGTTATTTTCTTTATAACTATTTCCACTTTTGTTAGCATTCAACCTAATGGTTCTAACCAAAGCTTCAGGTACATGGACTTTTGTGTAGGGGACACCAATTTCTGTATCAAACAAACTATATTCAACATCTAAGGATGACATGTTAAGCACAATTTTAGTGCTCCTTTGATAATTTTAATCTAACTGTTGAATGTGTTCTTCTAACATTGACAAACGGTGAGACCCTATGACTGTAGTCATAGCAACCTGTTTGAGACGTGACAGTCTGCCGTCGCTGAAGGGTTTGTACCAACAAAGACTTAAGCGTTGCATACAGCGTTTCTGTATGTTGACGTGTTGGAGGAATCTAACGGTACTAGTAATTACCGACTTTGCAATCCGCATTAATGTCATTGCCGACTTTGCAATCCACGGTGTTCCTTCACAATCTTGCAAGGTCGGTAAAAGTGACTCTTACAGTCTTCCCTTTCGGGAAACCAAAGACTTACCAAAAGACCAGTTGCTTGTGAAATATGGACTGGATGCTTTTACTTACCCTAAGCTATAGATTTCCAAGTGACAACTTGTGATTTGATGTTTGTATGCACATTAAGAGATTCCACATGTTTTACTACAAGTTTTCTTGTCATGGTGGAAACATTATGAGATATTTGTCCTATGGTTGTAACAACAAAACACAAACTGCAATGTTTGCACATTCATGTGATTGTAATGATTGTTCCCAATGCCTTCATGATGAATGCTCAGTAAAAGCTATTTGGGAAATTTTTATAGCCATATGAGCCACAAAGACAATAAAATCATAAAGCAAAGGCAGTTGTCATTTGGACCAATGCTATTGGTATGTCCTTAGAGCCTTTGCTAAAGTACAAATCTCCTGTGTTTACATTTCAGCACTTTCAAAGTGAGTGAAACAGATATATTCCTGCAACCTAAGATTACTAAACATGTCTTCAATTTTCAATGTTGACTCTCCCTTTCCTTCAATTGCAAGTAATTTTATGGAGAATCTTTGAAATGAGGATAACATACTTCCAACTGTCCATCAGTAGTACATTAAGTAGTTTAAAAAATATTAGAATCCTACCGCAGTAAACTCAGCAACTGAATGACTCACTCTGTGGATTCTCTTCTATCACCATAATGGTCACACTCTCTCCTTCCAACTCTCCTTGACCTTCTCCTATTTTCACCGAGGCGGAGGAGCCACCCAATTGCAGATCTGAAGACGTAGTGGTAGTGTCCCCCCCGCTGCAGGTCGTGAACTGCTGGAATATTCCCATCTGCTGGAGAAGCTGCGCCGCTTCCAGTTCATCATCACGCCCCGAGACTACCACCTCGACGTTTGGAGTGGCGCCGGCATCCCCGCTACCCTGGCCGCACTCGTTCAATCCCTGGGAGAGGATGCTGAGAGATGAAGAAGAAGAAGCAGCATCTCCGGCCGAGATGTTGCTTTCCTCCGTCTTGATCTGATATGTCACGGTCGAATTCAGTTCTGCTTGCGACTGCAGCTGAGAACTTTCCAACACAGCGTCCGGGAGAGAGGTCAGTGCCGATGCAGCATCCTGTGCTTCTATCGAGAGGGCGTCCAGTGCACTTTGATTGATCACATTGTGCATGACATCTATCTGACCTGACTGATTTGTTTCTCTCGTTAGGTGATGGATGACCTCGGCGGCAAGGTCAAGCTCCTGACTCGGTATATTGCCCTCATCGCTGATGAGGAATGTATCGGTGGCATGGACTACCTTGACATGATGCTCCACACTCTTCATGTCTGGAAACATCCTGTTGCATTTCGCACACTGGAACAGCTGATTCACCGAGTTTGACGCGCTGCCATTATTCAGGGCGTCTAAGGCAATGTTGACTTGTTCCGAATCACTGGTCCCACTGCTTGTGCCAGCGTCGAAGTCTAATGGAATGTTGGGAGATTCTCCATGGACATTTGTAAAATGTTTTTTTAGACTAGCGATGCTCTCAAAGTATTCTCCACAGTCCCCACACTGGAAAACATTAATCTGGGTAGGAGGCTGGATCTCGTTCTTAACGTCCAGCTGCTCACTCTTTTCAACGCGTACTCCTTCCACTGACACAGAACTCCTGTCGACACCGAACAGCTTAGCTTTTTCTTTCTGAATTATTTCCTGTCTTTCATAGGAGGAGCCTTCTTGTCGTTCCTTTTGCAGCAAAGAGATCATGTTCTTCAGTCTGGTGCGCTTGCAATATGCAGCACCTCTGGCCGTTGCATACCTCTTATGGGATCGTCGAATGTGCTTGTACAGGTAGACCTTATTCTTAAATCCAGCCCCACATTGGTCACATGTAACATCTCTTTTCTCTGTGTGGACAGCCATGTGCGTCCTGAGACGGGCAGATGTGTTGGATTTATATCCACATTGGTCACAGAGGAAGGTCTTCTGCTTAAAGTGTACAAGTTGTACATGTTGCCTGAGGAAGGCTACCCGATTAAAACCCTTTTGACAGTACTTACACTTGACAAAGAGGATACCATCCCTGCCAGTAAAATGAACCTTACGTCCGATTATCTGTGCAATCTGTTTGGACGTCATCTCAGGGTGCTCTTCAATGATGTGTCTCTTCATGACTTTCTCATCTTCGGTATTAAATTCGGTTTCCACGCAGAAAGAGCATTTCATCTTGCCGCCGTAGTGGTCTTTCCTCTTGTGTAGATACACATACTCCCTGTACGGGAAACGTTTGCTGCAGAGATCACAACCAAAGTCTTGCTTCTTGTGAGTGATGAGGATATGCCTGTCCAGGAGAAACTTGTGCCGACATTTGTAGTCACACTCAGTGCAGTGCAAGTCTGCTTTGCCCTCATGAGAGCCAGTGTGTATCTTCCAGCTGCCTAGAGAATGCAACAGGAATCCACAGTACGAGCATTCCCTCTTCCCATACCGTGCAAACATAAAGGACAGTGTCTGCATTGATAAGTGTCTGTACTCAATATTTCTTATGAAAGCATCATATGCACTGCCAAAGTTGAGTAACTTCATCTCTTCCACTGTCACCACAGTCGCGACAGGTCGGCCCGTCTCAGTGCTTCCGCTGATCTGTTGCGAGACTCTTCGCTCTTCCTCCCGAACTCTCATGTTCATGTCCAATCCGATGATGTCGCACTCTGGGATGGAAGCTTCGTCCAATGCACTGGCAACAAAGATGCTTTGGATAATGCTCCTCTCGTACAGCAACTGGATGAGGTGGTCATTATTCGATTGGACTGAAGCAACGTCTTCAGCTATGTGAACTTTTAAGTGATCTAACAATGCCTGGCTACTGTGGAACTTGGTCAGACATTCACTGCAGACCAAGATCACCCGGTGTTTGCGACCATGATTGACAAATGCTGCTTCACCGTTGGTCGTGTACGGGCATAAGGGGCACGTATAGTGTGGGTCGTGCCTCTTTTCATGGTCTCTTCGAGCGTGCCTACTCTTCTGCCTCTCTCCACAATATCGACATGTGAAAGCATCAGCTGTGAGGTTAATATTCACAAGTTCTTCCGGTTTCTTACCATGTACTGTCTTCATGTGTTCTTCTTTCGTTCCTTCCGGAACTTTCTTGTGACAAAATTGACACGAGTTATTGAAATCTCTGTTCCAATATTTGTAATGTCTGTTTAATTTCTCTTGATCGTATGTGTTGTAACTGCAAAACTGACATTGCAGGTAACCCCCGTGCGCTTTCTTCATATGTGCTGTGATCCTGCCCCGTTTCCTGGACAGAAAGTCACAACTTTTACATTGGAATGGAAAGTAATCTTTCACATGCTGGCACAAGTGTTCCTGCATTTGTTCTGTCGTGAGGTTTATTTTGTTGCAAAAGTTACATAAACAGAAGGTACCACCGTTCTGCACCGATAGCTGTACTTTCTCTGAAGCCCCCACCAAATCCATTCCACCAGAATACTGACGTGGCATGACGGACATGCTGATTTTCTCTTTGTCTTCATCGGACAGCTCTTCCATCTTTTTGGCTAATTTTTCGTACTTGTTTGCCCTCGACGGTCTCACGGTCTTCTTTTTCGCTCGCACCGGTTTGTCATCTGCCGCAGTTTCGACAACTTTCGCATCTTCGTCCTTTCTCGCAGACTTCTTATCTGCACACGTGTCTTCGTCGTCTGGGACGGGTTCACTTGCAACCTCGTCGCTTTCCACGGGATCAGTGATTTCTTTCTCTCCCTCTGTTGAGACCTCTACCTTCTCTGATGATATTTGTGGTGAGATGTCTATTGCAGATGTCTCTGCATTCGCCTGAGGGAGAATAGGCTCTAATCCATCTTTTGTTGCCACAACTTCTAACTGAGAATCTTTGTCAATTGTTGAAGTGATAGCAGAGTTTAGCACATCTTCTTCCGGCTCTGCCATCTCAACATCATCTTTACCCTTTTTAACTTCTTCTTCTTCTTTCGGCACAATTCGTTCATCTTTCTCATTTTCGACCGGTCCACTAGTAGACTTTCCCTCCTTGGCTTTGGACACTTTCTCAGACTTTGGTGTCTTTTGCTCCTTGGTAGATATGACAGGTATCTTGCTTGGTTTACTCTTCTTAGAACCTGATGCTGCACGTCTAGGTGATGCAGACTTCCGCTTTGGAGATGCGACTGGCTCGTCGTCCATTGCAGCAAAGCATTTGTGCTTGGTTAGTTGTCTTGCCTTGGCGAAGGTTCTTTTGCATTTTGGACAAGTGCCGTGTGGTATTTGTGTAGGCGTTAAAGAACTTTTAGCAGGTGGTTTTTTAGTGTATTTACTGTGATCTTTGCCATTCGCTGGTACCTTCTGTGTTACACTCTCATTTACACTTGTACCATCTGAATGAATAATCTCGCTTCCTGGCACCTCTGAAACATTGGGTAGTGACTCTTCCTGAGAGCTGCTCTTTGTGTTAACAAATTCTCCATCAGTTCTCATTGCATCGACTTCCCTATCCTTGACATTATTGTCTGTTTTCTCATTATTAGCTCCATGTTGTCCATCCCCATTACCACTGGTTTCAGATGAGAGAGGAGCCTCTACAGATGGTTTGCCCTGCTCTCTTGTTTCCTCACTAATCTCAGTTTTTCTTTCAACTGCTTCTTGTGGAGTCACAGGTGTCTCCTCAATTGGCTCACCTTCATGGTTTCTTTTTGCTGCTTTCTCCATGTCGTCTGCAGGATCAGATGTGCTTCTTAATCTCTTAGATCCTCTTTCAGGGCTTTCAGCTGCATCCATCACATTCCTCTTTGGTCCTTCTGTCATTTCAACTTTTTTTCTCTTATTGACATCCTTTGACTTATCGGAGGATGTTGTATTTGTCTCTGTTGATTTTTCCTCATCAGAGATACCCACAGCACTCTCTAATTTCTTTCCAATTAGCTTGTGCTTCTGTCTGCAGTGATCTTCTACTGCCTTTCTCGGACCACTGAACTTCGTACACTTAAGACAAGTGTATCTACCTGTAAGAGATAAAGTTGAACAGTTATTAAAGGATGACTTAAGGCAAAAATAAATTGCATTCAACAGCTTCAACAATTTTTATCAGTGCAGATTACATTTGAATACACTCCTTTTAATGTAAAACACTAATAACTAATTTAGTCTAATGGGTGTAACAACAAGCTAAACACAGAGATCATTATATGAGCTCCTCAGAAGAATGCACCCCACAATATGGGCTTCCTGAGATATCTGCAGGTGTTGAAGGTTGGTCAAGAAACCATGGTGATAAATTTCACCTTTGGTCAGCTATAAGGAGGATTTTGATTATTCAGAAATCTGTTCTTTCCATTGTTATTAGAAATTTATGAAACTGTTACAGAAAGCCTCGAAAGGGCAGGAATTATCATATACTGTATTCACTTGCAAGGGGGAGTGACCAGTAGCTAAGGGTAAATAGTGCTAAAAAGTTATCCAGTTCACTATACACACAGTAGAACGAGAGAGTGACTGTTGTGAGGAGACAGGTAAGCAAGGAAGCAAATTTAGGAAAAAGATACTTAAATGGGGTTTCATCTTGCAGAGTGAAACATGAAATAATATTGACTGATAAGACACACTAAAAGATGTGATGGAGAAAGGAGGTAATTACTAAAACTATTTTTCAGAGCTTCAAGGTATTGTATTTCAAGAATCAAGATAAAAATAATAGGCTTTGTCATAAAAAAAATTGTACTTTTTACATGAACTTTCTACAAAAACATTTTTATTATCGCATTTTGATGCTGAAGAAAGAAAATAACATTTTAACAGACCAAAAGAAAGCCTAAGTCACTGCAAAAATCTGGTCATTGATCAACGGGGTGGGAGAAGTTCAAAATAAATGTTAACGGAAATGCTTAAATGGTGACCTCTGGTCATAATACTGCACTGAGGCTGAAATCTGGATAGCTCTTCAAGTATGATTTGTTACCTTTGGCTGCAGGTTTCTGTGCAGGTGGTGTAGTTTTGGGCTTGTGAATTTTCTTCTTCACAGAAACAGCACTTTTCCTGAAAGCTCCTCTCCTGCCATGAGCTGCTGATTGTCTTGTGCGTGTCATCTTCCCTTTGAACAAATACAATTTACCAAAAATTAGTTAACAAATAAATCTGCACACAAACTATCACAAGCAGAAAGCCTATGTTACATGTCTTAAATTTGTACGAGGAACAAGAGAAAACAGAATAGGGCCAGGTCACCGTCCACAGGAACTTCCAATGGTACTTGGTATGCATTTAAGTTCAAGCTCATATTTATTTCTCATTTGATTTGATTTAGTTCAAACCAAAATACAACAAACAAGACACATGGTGTAGGGATACCACAGAAAAATCTGTCCAGCAAACTTATTTCCACTGTGGTCCCTGTACAAACAAAACAATTAATAAAGCGAAAACACCAACAAAAAAAACACAAATCCACAAATTCTACAACAAGTAAGACACTGAACTTGGCTCATAGGAAAATATAAAATCCTCAGACTCTTTGGCTATCAGTAAGTCCAAAAATTGCTTTTTTGACTCCCTGTTTAAATGTTTCAAGACTGGTGATGCTCTGAATTGCCATAGGAAGAGACTTCCACAGCTTACTGGCAGTATAAAGAAAAGTAAACTGCCAATAACTTGATCTATAAACCTGAGTTGTAAAAGAGTTTTCACTTCCTCTAGTTCTATGACTATGCAACGACCTAAGCATTGTCAAGTTAGATAGGTACAGTAGCTTGTAGCAGTGTTGTTAATTATCCTAAATATATGAGTGAACTTAAAGAATTAACTCTATATGCAGCAGGAAGCCAATTTATCAGTTTGAAATGCTGAGGAAGTATAGTATCACACACTTTCAGACCTAAAGTAAACCTGATCAATACATTTTGAAAAGTTAGACGTCTATGTTTAGATTATTATTACTGTTTAGATATAATTCTCTACTAAGAATAGTTTCAATGGTTTTAAAATCCCTGCCTGAAGCAATAAGGGCTGTGTCATCGGTAACAGTAGCACTCTGCTGGATACAACACTATAAAAATTGATCATTAAAATACACAGAGTATAAAAACGGGCCAATAATATACCCTGGCAGAGGAACACGATTATCAATTTAAGCTTGACTGCACATGTGACCATTAATGTCAACCATATGCTGCCTACAGCACCAGTTACAGAGGAAGTTAACCAATTAATACAAGAGACACCCATACCACATACCTTTTGTTTAGCCAAAAGGATCTTGTGGTTTACAGTGTCAAATGCCTTTTGAAGATCACGTAATACCATCCCAACAAAATTACCGTTAATGTATCTCTGACCTAATAAGATCGATAAGATATATCAGAGTTGTCTCAGTAGAATATCCCTGTCCAAAACCAGATTGAAAACCATACAGAATGTTTACTTACTGAAGTACTCACTAATTTGGTTGACAACAACCTTTTCTAGGATCTTTGATGCAGGGCTCAAGACACATAGGTCAAAAATTCTCCTCCTATGTCTTAACACCTTCCTTGTACAAAGGACAAAACCTAACAAGTTTGTTATCTATAGGAACTGTACCATGATAAAATGTTCAACAAATTAATGATGTGTGCTTGGGGGGGGGGGGGGATATGAGGGGTACCATAAATAATGAATTTAGCCGGGATACTGTCAAGTCCTGTGGCTTTTTTAGGAGTCCATCATAATATTCCTTATTTCCTCCTCACCAACAGCTGACAATTCTAGAGGAATAGTCAAGTTAGGTAAAACAATGGCACATAAGCTGGAGGCATTATCAACATATTGACCAGAAGCTGGTGGCAGTTTTTTGAGAAGAGAAGAAGCCACTGGGGTAAAATATTTATTAAACTTCACTAACTATGTCATTTATCAAAAGAGTTGTTCCATCATCACCAGATATACAAACACAAGAACTGACTTTTTTGGAGGGAGCACCTAAATCTTTTAAAACATTCCAAAGCTATCATTTACTTTCTTAAATTCTTATGATAAAGACTATGTGACATTAAGTGAAGCAGAATGAACGATATTACATGTATGAAAGAAACAAGAAAGAAACATTTTACAAAACTTAAGTCCTTTCTGAAGAAGGGATGAATAGGTGCAAATAGGCAAATAAGAGAAAGGGGAAGACAAAACTCAATAACGTTAACCTAAATTTATCTTGAAAAGCATACTGAGCTTTTTATATACTTGCAGGGAAACATTGCAAAGGATTTCATCGATACAGTAGTTAGTTACTTCAGTTGTGTTATGTTTTTCTAGTGTTCTTCATATATGTTAAACTTCCTATTGTAATGTTATATTGTATTTATCTTGTACAAACAAATTTAATGAGAAATAAATTTGGAATTGAAATACTGTAGCTATGATGACAAGTTACAACTAAGCCTCACCAAAGTAGCAACCGATTCGTGTTTGAAATATTCGTAACAAGGCAAACTTCATTCACAGAACATGCATGCAAACTCTTTATCATACACAGATGGCTTTAGGTTTTAAGAGTCAAAACTGAATACCGGATGATCCCTACAGTTTGCTAAAAGATATGCAATTTTGGAGTGATTTAGTAGGGCATTTCCACGTATTGTAATCTCTGGGCTCTGAGCTCTCTGGCCTGGGTTACCCCGGTTTATTCGAACCAATTAACCTCCCGGTTAATCCGGAGGTCACTGGTTGAATGCTGTTCTAATCATAAATTTCTTTGCTCTTTCCAGGCTTTTCTTTGGCTGGAGTCAAGAGTTGCTATGGGACTTGTATAATTTTTATTAGAGGAAGAATTGCTGTTTTTAATTTTAATAGTAGTACTAGGCTAGTAAAGGCTTCATAATTGACGCACCTTCAGATTTTACTAGTGCTCAATGATACAGCAGGCAATCTAAACTTTCTGCAGCGAAGCAGAGTTACATATTTCATGAATCCATTTCAGGTATGTGCTGATCAAATTGTGGTTTTTATTAATCTTTTAACACAGTTTTGCCCGTATTTTCAGCATTTGGAAATCTTACTCCCTA
>JAAAKB020000023.1:203771-215715 GCA_010014835.2 Apostichopus leukothele | reverse complement strand
ACCCCAAAAAACAAATACAACAACATGTTGCATTAAGTTATATAGTTTGAAACTTAAGTAAACTAATCTTTTGAACTTTGAACACAATTGGTTTAAACTATTGCAAGTGCTGAGCAAGGTAAACGGAAGATGGCCAAGTGATTACTTCACATTGCTTTCAAAGCTAGGATTATTTTCTTTGACCAGTGCGAAAACTATTTACACGATTTAATGTTACTTGTGGCTAAAAGATAACTCTTGGAATATTTTATTAATAACATTGTCTCTCTGATTTCAATTCATTTGATCAGTTACAGACAGCCCAAGGAAACCAATAGTATGATATTCTTGCCAGATACTCAAACTAGAATACAACTATATATATTTCAGATCAGAGTATACATCAATAGTTCTATACATATATATAGCAATCATGACCTAGGTGTACTCTAACAAAACAGAAAGCATACCACACCACCTCATTGACCATTATTCTTAGGATTTAGCATTCATTTTGTAATCGTTTTAGTCTTACAACACTAAGACAAGATGACAAGAAAGAGTACACAGCACCATTTCATCAGAATGGCAATGCTTGGAGGTTCTTCTGTGCCGATGCAAGGACTAAATATCTTACCTTGGAAATAAATTTGTTTTCTTTTTTTATATAAAATCATTTGACCGTAGATGTTCCAGCAAAGTAATACATCTTCACACTATGGTCACCCTGATTATTATAACTTCAACCAGCTTGCACTCTTTGAATTAAATTCTGAGTTTACAACCCAAGGCATTACATACACAAACATGCACTATAAACACAGACACATATACTCCGCCATGATTCCATTAACTATTGTCACCGCCGAAGGAACAACATTGTACTTCTGGTTCTAAATTATCTGTTAGTTTGAACTTATCCAATACATCCTCAACTTACTGTGCAATCAGAGGTTCCTCTTCAAATTCAAACAGAGTGTCCAGGTTAACTGCGATAGCATGATGCTTCGCTTTAGACTGGAAAACAATGGGAGACTAGTATTAAAAATACTTCTCATTTAGCCTCTTTCAAGACAACAGTAAGATAATGAACTCATAACATTAATTGAAGAAAAAGATGATAATCAACATTACACGGATCACAAATTCTGTTTTACCAGTTTTGAAGGTTCTCAGTATTGTCTCATAAATGATACGGTTCCAGTGTAATGCCATACATCTTTACACTTGTATAGCAACTTGCCCATTTTGCATAGCATTCTATATTATTCCTTGTTAATGGAGAATTCATATTAGTTCAAACTAGCATCATAATTCCTCATAGAGTGTTCACATTACAAAATTGTCATGAAGTCACACGACAAAAAGTTTTTTTTTTGGCAAAAATAGTCCTCATATCACACAAATCATTTAAACTGTAGCTGTTCTTAACATAGATCTTGTAGTAAAATCTGTGATAACATTTCCCTTTATATTATTAGACAAAAGCAGAGAAATAAGATATGACTTATCATTGACATGTATATGCATTTGCCGTGTGGCATTACAATTAGCTCCATAGTTTACAAACATCACACAACAGTACTACATTATAGATAACCTTTGTTTCCTTGAGAGGGAAGAGAAGAAAAAAATAAATAATGAAAATCCAGCAAATGAAGTTTACCTTCAGAACCAAGCCTAAGTCTCCCTCCAAACTTCCTTCTGCAGATTCAACTTCCCACTTTCCATCGTATTTGGCAATCTCATCTTCCACGCCATCTTTCTTGGCGTCAGACTTCTTCCATCTGTATTGGAGGAAATCAGAAAGAGAGCATGTGAGGATGCAATGTTTGGCTTGGCATAGCAGCAGGAACTATTATCCTAAGTCAACATTTGGTATCCTCATTGTCTTTTCTTTGTGCACACCCCCTTAATGCTCGATGTCTTCATTCTATACAGCCTCTGCCTTTGACCCCTTTCAAAGAAAAGTTTAAAGTTGGTATTTCTCAGGTCATAACTATAAAATTCCTTTCTAATTAAAAGCATTTCTTGCTCTTTCACAAGTTGCTTTGCAGTTTCTAGATCAATCACACAAACTATTTGATAGCTTTCCGACAAGCGAAGCTTGGTATGAATTAACTTTAATGGATCATATTGGAACAAAGCATTTCCAATATGCCTCATGTCCTGAATAATAGTACTGTACCTCTTCCAAAAGTCCTTTTCAGTCAGGATTGCATCATGGAAGTAAGTTGGTCCTGACGGTGTTGGTGGTTGAAAAACCTCCAACGGCTCCTCATCCTGCTCAACCTCTACTACTTCATCTTCTCCCTCAATATCGACATCATCAGCTCTTATCGTCACCGTGGCGGTAGCAAGTAGCAGCAGCAAGGCCCAATACAACTTCATTTTGAAGCCTAGAATTATTTCAATTCTAAAAAGGAAAATGATAGAAACAGTTTCTTGGAGGAGAGCCTAGCAGTGCTGATATGAATGCATACTGTAGTATATTTTGTTATACACAAAATGATAGCTTAACTCAAATGATACAATTTTCAATCAATTGATCTAAACATTTACTGTACTAAGCCTACATGGGTAGTGTTGATGATTTGATATGCAAACTTTCTTCCATGTTATGACTTGTGCTTAAATAATGATTAACCTATAATATGCTTAGACCACCTAGCATAGACTGTTACCATTAGACCCTGTCTATCATGAAGTACTAGGCAGAGATGCTAATACTATTCTGTATATAATTATAGAACTTGCAATTTAGTTCTAGCTTTCTAGGCTACCATTAGAAGGACCTTGTGATACCTTCAGGAGTTAATACCAACATGATCATTGGAGCTCTTTAAATTCGTTCATTTCTGGGATCGTTTTTTCATCAAAATACTTTGAGATTTGTTGTGTTTGTTACTGTGGGGTTATTTATTGTCTGTTCCTGCCATTCTGTGCTGTTTTTGTTTGTTTTTTTGTTTCAGTGTTGTCCGTACGTTTTAGGTCTGTAGCGTCAGTGTATCCTTTCATTCTGTGTAAGGTCTCTGAGCGTTTAGCCTGCTGTGATGAGTGAAATATGTGGATTGAGTTTGAGGTTTCTGGCTTGGAATGTGATTTTAATTCAGCGTCGAGTGAAGACATTGTGTTTGTTTGCGATAACTGTGTGAAATTTAAGGAATTAGAGGACCTACTGTAGTGAATAGCTATAATTGTGAATGGACTGAAGTCAGGAATAGTGGGACTGTAAGTAGTGCAGTTCAAAGAGATCTTTGTGAGGATGTTTCAACGTGTCATGGATTCGAGGTGTTACCTGTGGAGGAGTTGCATGTTTGTGATGGGAATGATGGTAATGAAGTCTCCCAGGAGAGAAATAGTGAGTGGATGAGATACATGAGGCATGCTAACATACAGTGTTTCAGGGATTAGCTGAAGTTTGTCTTTACCAATGCTAGAAGTATTCTTGAAAATGTTGCTGAATTTACTGTTCTTCTTGAGGATCTTAAGCCTGATGTGTTTGGTATCACAGAATCTTGGTTAAGGGAGGACATTGATAGTGCTGAGGTTTCTTACCCAGGGTATGTTGTGTATCGTCAGGACAGGAGGGATACTCATAATGGTATTGGTGGGTGAGTTTTACTGTATGTTAAGGATGATATTGTAAGTGTTGCGAAGTCTCAGTTGAAGGTTCTTTTTGTCAATTCTGTCTGGTGTGAGTTGTCCACAGGCAACTCCAAGAGGTCCAGTAGTGTAATTAATTACTATTGTTGTCTGTTTTCTTTTGTGTTTTCTGTTTTTTTTCTCCTATAGGGTCCTTGATAGGGACTTTGAGTGTCCTTCGATCAATCCTCTTTTTCTACTAAACTTAACTAATAACCTGCTTCAAAAGTTAGAAACCAAAATGCAGATGCATTAAAAATGTTAAAAATACCTCTGACCCACCTTTGATTTAATGTTGACGAAAGTTAAAATTCAACTTCAATCGAGATCTCACATGGATTCACAATGAGCACTGGCAATTGATGATCGATTAATAAAATTGAGGCCACTGGAACACCACCATTCGTTGAAATAGGTATATGCTACTGCTAGGCCTGGCATTGTACTTACTTACCCTACAACCAATAACCTAAATAAGCAAGATTTGGATATGTGTTTAACCAAAGGTCAGGGTAAAGGGCTCCCACCTTTTTTTACAAGTTTTTGTTTGTGGAACTTACTAGAAGGTTAAAAGACCTGTATAACCTAGGCCTACCTAATTCTTCCTGAGTCACTGAAGCTTCACCAAAACACCGTTTGTCATCAGTGGAATCCACTCAGCTACTATAGTACTCCTAACTTTACCACTAACTTCTACTAGTTTGGCTTATATGGTACTGACAATTTTGTAATGTATTTGCCTAACATTGACACAGTGCACTGAACAGTACACTTATCACATTAGCCTATACGTAAGTATGAACGCACAGTGAAGTAGTCTTACTGTAAGTTTTTTAGGCCGAACGTTAGACTCAAGAGTGAGGAACAATGGTCAACTGATAACTCTTGTTTTTAGGGTTTTGCGATAAAGTAACAAATGGGTCTTTTAAGTAATTTATGACTATAAACAACCTCCAAAATCGGAAAGTATATTCCTGTACTTACCTCCTGAAGAAAGCAAGCTATTCCTGCAGGAAACGTATATAATCTGCAATCCTTGGAAGGCTGTAAACTTGTGTTTTGCTGTGTAATTTACATTGGGTGTAATACGCGAAATAGATAAGATACTACGTACAGTCACAGCACTGTAGGACGGTTTCTACACACTACTTGAGATGCTAACACATGGAGTTTCAGCGTGGAGCACGCTGACTGGTTACAATTACATGTCAAGGGTCAAACATGTTTTAAGACAGCGTGCGAAGCTTGACTGCAATATCAGCCTGGGATATGCCGGTTTGGCGTTTTACACACCCAAATTTTGTTTTTTTCAAATTTCATTTGGCGAGAGGAAATGAAAGGTCCGGTCAAACAGCTATGTGTCCGTTTATTTGTCTTTCCCATAGTCTACCCACTTAAAAAGTAATAGCTGAAAATTCCCCAAAGAACATCGATTTCAGCGTGAGTGGTAAAAACATTGGATTTTATAAACCATGTTCAGTCACTCCCTAATCATGTTCGGCTATATAACCCTAATTGCAACGAATTGCCAACCAACATAATTTCTACCCATGTGCAAGATCAATTTTCATATAATAACAGCCTATTTTGGCCACCAATTTGGCCGTTTGCGTCAAAAAAACATAGCAACTCTGGATTGCATGAGGATCCAATGGACGATATTTCGCACCGATGAATGCCAACTATCAGGGCCGTAGTCAGGCCAGTGCACATGGTATGAAAGGGGGGGGCGCCGTGACGCCAAAATAAATGGCTACTGGCTTGGCCGTTAATTAAACAATACCAAACCACTCTCGCAGCACCAATGTAACTTCACAATGTTTTTGAGTTCACTTTACAAGACAAGTTGGAGAGTATGGAGGGGTATCCACTTTTTTGTTGGCATACTTGAAATTCCACTTTTTTATGAATTATATGAGAGCCCCATCTGGTCATTTAATTATTTAGTGCCATCTTGTTATTTAGTCTGATTTGTTGGTGCCCAATGGCTAAACTGTCCATTGTTGAAAAAATATGGAAAATGTGAATTGTTAGGCTTCCAGCCTAAAGCGTCCATTTTGCATGTTATACGACCCACCTGGCACCCCACTTTTTCCAAAGTACATATCCTTCTTATATAATTCACGATAACCCAATTATAATTAGGACCCACAAGTTCGGACTCGCTCTCCTGATTGGGCCCATATATTTTGTCCAAAGTGAGCTAGGTTCAGTTTGGACCAAATTGGGCAAGATTAGATCCCCATCTGGTACTTTGATTATTTAGTGCCATCTGTTTATTTAGTCTGCTTTGTTGGTGCCAGTATATGTCGTGCCACATCACCCCCACCCCCATGTGAGCCTCTACTGGGAACCTCTACTGAGAGCCGAAGGCTCCCATTTTTTCGGGGTCTCCCGGTTTTTCGGGAGCCTTCGCCACATTTTACTGGCTCCCGTTTATTTATTTTTTAATTTTTATGTATTTTTTCGGGAGCCTTCGCCACATTGTAATGGGGGTCTCCCGTTTTTTAGGAGCCGTTTCGGGGGCTCCCGTTTTTGTGACTCCGCAACGGTCAAGCGGCACTAAACAAAGGCTCTTATCGGGTGTTATATGTATCTACACAAACAACAGTCAAAGTATATATATAATATAGTTATCTGTTTTTCGGGAGCCGTTTCGGGGGGCTCCCGTTTTTGTGAATAAATTATTCCCTGAAGCCTCCTGTCGTAGTACCAAACCAGCAATAGTTGCAAAACCTATACCAATGCAATTAATATCCAGAATGTAATTTCCTATATACACGCAAACTGCAGAAGGGAATGTATACAAGTACACGCTATTATCCTAGTGCTTCAGTTTGTAACAGAAGACGTGTTACCAAACCAGCAATAGTTGCAAAACCTACCAATGCACTAATTAATATCCAGATTGTATTTACCTATACGTGAACTGTCCAAAACAACTTACGTAACGTTCAAGCGGCACTAAACTAAAACGCTTTTCGGGAATGTGCATCGTGAAGTATAGCACGACATATACTACTTGTTGATATATTAACGTGAAAATGAAATCAAGAAGAAGTATTATATATATTTTTATACAGATATATACATATCGTATAATTATTATTTTATATATATTATATATTAGTTCTATATTGATATTTCAAGATATTCATTTTCAAATATATGCCAACTGTTTTGGAATACTCTGTTGAAGCCTAAATCTAGGATGGAGTTAGCTTCTCAGTAAATACAGATGTAATTCGCAGTTTCTGTTATATAGTTTTAAAACTTTTTATCAGACTTTTTAAAAGTTTTGTAACCAAAAATCGTTCATCCATATACAAACAAGAGAATGTAATAACATCCAACAACATTTAACAACATTTGATTGTATGTTTTTATTCCCTCGCTTGAATGCATACACACTGATGTCATCGAATTGATAAATGTCGGTCTATATTCTTTGGTGGCAGTTGTTTACGCTTGATTTCACTCATATATCGCTAAATTGGATCTATTATTAACCCTTTGTTTTATAAAGTGCTAGTTGTTTTAATTAAGTTTAAAAGTATATGGCTGCTGCAGATGAATTGTTTTTATTTTTTTTTATTTCGGGAAACTTTGACTTTGTTTCTGTTATAGACATTTATTTGAAGATCAAGTATGAAACATTTTAAATAAATAAATACGCTTGTGTATGACAATCTTGCGGTAAGAGTATCTATCGTACATCAATGCGAATACTGGTAACACGGAATGCTGATCAAAAATAAAACAACATTCAAATATGAAGGAAAAATATCCACACTCGAAAATACGTCTAGAATGGTTGGCGTCTGGGAGATTTAATTAATTCCATGCCTACAATTTTTTTACACGTTTTCGATAGTCAGGTAACAGCAAATTCGCTAAATAAAATGACAACAATTCACAAAGTTGGTTCTGCATTAAAATAAGTTGAAGTTGCAACAGGTTTACAAGTTAATTTTGTTTCGCTTACTTGTATAATTTTATGCCTTCTAAATTTACTTCGGTCCGAGAATAGTCACATTTAATTTTCAGAAGAAAAATTGTCGGAGTCAAAAATTTTTATTTTTTTTATTTCTTCAAACATGTGATTAATACCAAGTGTGAAAAGGAGCCCGGATGTAGAAATGTTGAGAACCAAATTGCATTATTAATTACTAGTTAATTAAACCTTCATTTTCTTAAAAGAAAACGCTATGGGAGTAGCTTGTCTTAATTTGATCAATTTCAATCCTATTATAAGCAATACTGGGTGAATTTTTTAAAACCATATACAAAACGAAATATACAAAAAGATTCAGATTGAGTTGTTTTAATCAAATCGTAGTCTGGACTCGGAATATGTATTATTATGGAAAGAAATATTCGCAACATCGTGACAGATATTTTGAGAGAAAGCAATTGCAAAGTTGTTTTGCAATTATTTGATTATTCATACAGCTGCCTCATATATACATGCAAACAAGTTCGTAGAAAATCTTATTAAAATTCATCCGATACAAGTTTAAGACTTTTCAATTTCTCTGAATTTGAGGAATTCTTTAACCGTTATAGTGAAATTATTTTATCCTTCTTAGTTTCACAAAGTCAGGGCATTGTTGATACCTTTGTTTTGTTTATAGTTATTTTAACATTATATAGAAAGATTGTACAATATCGATGTTAGTTAATTTAATGCAAAAATAGATTTGTATGCGATGATGATTACCATTAAGAAGTTTCTAGAACAATAACGTTACTATAGGCCTAACCTCATGGCTTTCGACGTTTGAATTGATTCCATAGATCATGCATCGAGACCGAAACCGATTTATCATCCTACTCGGGGTTATGTTCGTCGGACTTGTTTCCGGTAACCCGAAGAAAGCATCGAGAAATCCGAATATCATCATACTTTTCATGGATGACGTAAGAACATGACTGTCATAATGTTTTCAATTTTTATTCACTCTGATATATTACGTACCTACATAATAATAATAATAATAATAATAATAAATAATAGCTCAATATGAATATATTGCAGAAACAACCAACATGAATATGCAACAGAAAGTGATAAGGATGTTATAAGCAATGTCGTAGTGGCTTCTCAAATGAATGAATTCAATTAGATGACATTAATTTTATAGACCTAAGATCATTGATATGGACTTTTTTCAGGCGCAATCTGAGTGTTGACAAGGTGGCGTCAGAGGATGGAAAGCTGTGAAGGGGGAGGGGAGAAGAGCGGGGGGGTGGTGGGTGGCATACTTGGGTTGGGGACAGTGGATTTAATTTAAGGGGTATATTTCGCCAAGTGGTGTAACTGACACAATGGTTTGCATAATTATTTATTATCATTAACCCTTCCATTTTATTCTGCGTTTTTCTATCCTTGCAATATTTGTTTTCCAGATGGGGTGGGGTGATCCTGGATGTTATGGAAATGAAGCTCAGGAGACCCCAAACATTGACCGTTTGGCAGAACAGGGCGCCCTCTTTACTGACTTTTATTCCGCTTACCCCATGTGTTCTCCGTGTAAGTAAACATTGGTCGTCAACTCTGATACAAACAACCTCTAAAGGGATTCAATGTATCACAGTCGCAATAAATACATCCACAGCAGCCGATACTCGTAGTTAGTAGAGTAGCTACGCGTCATCAGATTTTTCACGTACGGGACCTGGTGGATACAAATTCTACGCACATTAATACTTTTATTTTTAGATGTTTCAACAAAATGGCACTTTCTCATCTACACGTTTCTTAATTTCTTAGCAATGATCCATTTTTTAAACATTTTCTTATTATAAATGAAAACACGTTCTTTTTATTAACATCAATGCGCAATTATCTTTTAATTTATGAAAAGGGACACATATATGTTTTTGAAACATAAGAGGAGAAGGAGGATGGATTGGGCGCCCCAGCCTATTGTGAGATCCTGTCCACGTCATTGTTGGTTATTCATTCGGGTAACAAGTTCGGCTTTATTTTACTTTCAGCCCGTGCTGGATTGATGACAGGCAGACTACCTATTAGAACAGGAATCTATACAAATACACATTTTGGTCGTAACTCGGTTTTCTTCCCAAATGTCACCGGCGGACTCAAAGCCGAAGAGGAAACCATTGCTGAGATACTGGCAGCACGTGGGTATAGGAACAAAGCAATTGGAAAATGGTAAGAAAGCAAGCAATACCGCCCTCTACTTTAGTCAAATTTAGAAAGTACATTAGTTATGTTTATTATAATGAATATTTACGGAGCCCACACAGGCAAAATGTTTCCATATTTATATTTATTTTTACTACTAATTTGTTTTAAAGGAGACGTTTCGTCAGTGGTCAATGCGAGTGGTTACGTCATTTTAATTTTTGTATAAGGTAGCTTAATGTTTTTTCTTTTACTTACTTATAATGACAGGCACATTGGTAATACAGAAGAATCATTCCCATTGAATCAAGGCTTCCATGAATTTTTCGGATCCAACGGGAACCACTTTGGACCTCACGATAACATTAATACACCCAATGTGGAAGTATTCAGAGATCGTGACATGGTTGGGAGATACTTCGAAAGGGAATTTTTCATGAATTTAGAAACAGGTGAATCGAACCTGACGCGTCTTTGGACCGAGGTGAGAGATATAAAAGAGCTAAATAGAGTAATCGTGATGGTTATGGGGTAGTGGTGGAAGATATGGTATTAGTAATAGTGTAAGTAGTTGTGGTAGTAGTAGTGGTACTAGTGGTAGTAGTGTGTAGCATGCTGGTAGTAGTGGTAATGATAGTATTAGTAGTACTAGTATTAGTAGTAGCACTAGTAGTAGTGTGTAGTGTACTGGTAGTAGTGGTAATGTTAGTAGTAGTAGTAGTACTAGTAGTAGTGTGTAGTATACTGGTAGTAGTGGTAATGATAGTATTAGTATCAGTAGTATAAGTGGTAGTACTAGTGGTAGTATGTTGTATAGTGTAAGTATTTGTGGTAGTAGTAGTGGAACTACTAGTAGTAGTAGTATGTAGTATACTGGTAGTAGTGATAATGGTAGTAGTGGTGGTAGTATTAGTAGTAGTACTAGTAGTAGTACTAGTAGTACAAGTAGTAGTGTGTTGTATAGTGGTAGTGGTAGTATAAGTAGTAGCAGTGGAAATGGTAGTAGTAGTAGTTCTAGTACTAGTAGTACTAGTAGAAGTCGTTATACTACTAGTACTGGTAGTAGTGGAAGTGGAAGTGGTAGTAGTGGTAGTACTAGTAGAAGTAGTAGTAGTAGTAGTAGTAGGGATGGTGGGGTAGTAGTAGTACTACTACTAGTAGATGTTAATCATAGTAGTAGTATAGCAGTACTGGTATTGACAGTTACAACAGTAGTCGTAGTACTAATGTAGCAATATTGTTAGTAACAGTATAGTAAGTGTTTAGTTTTTATATTTGACTGGGTCACTTACATAGGTAAGCCGCAATTTAATTACCAATATGTATGTGGCAATAAATTGAAAGAAAAAATTGTAATATTATAACAAACTTCTTCACAACATTTCGACAGGACGCATTAGAATTCATCGAGAGGAACCAAGATGTGCCGTTTTTCCTTTACTGGGCAGCAGATGGGACCCATACACCCCTGGGAGCCGCCAAGGAATTCCTTGGTACCAGTCAGCGTGGCCTTTACGGTGACGTTGTTCGAGATTTGGACCACGGCGTAGGACAGATAATCGCAAAACTAAAAGAATTAAAACTTCACAGAGATACTTTTGTATTTTTCTCTTCTGATAATGGCCCAGCTGGTTACCAGGGTCTGGAATGTAAGTTCGAATTACCAACACACTGTAAAGCAGGGTAGACACTAAATGGAACTTTCGGGTCATCCCGAAATGTGGTACCAACTCCTTGAAATTTTATAATTATATTATCAGAAACTGCTACATGAGCATTGTCCATCTGCCATGTTGAAATATAACTATAAAGAAGGTCGTTAACCTATAAAACAACCTCTCTTAAAACATACCTCCAGTACAATGAACATTTGCATATTTATTCTCATAAAATTATATCACAAAAGGAAACAAAAACGACGAAGAAATATCATCAAATTTCACCATGCATTCCCATGCATTTTTTTTTGTACGGTGCCGGTAATACGAACATAATAATTTCTACTGATAAATGTTCACAAGTTTAAACAATTTTTTTTGGACATGCAGCTGGCAGTGCAGGACCCTTTATGTGCAGCAAAATCACCACCTTCGAGGGAGGCATGAGGGTACCTGGTATAGCTTGGTGGCCAGGTGTCATTAAAAGAGGACAGGTACGTCAATAACAAAC
>JAAAKB020000023.1:169160-186329 GCA_010014835.2 Apostichopus leukothele | reverse complement strand
TATATATATATATATATCTTAGTGAATACAAATTCATGCGTCTTATATATCGTACTCTATTTAGCCTAAGCGTTTTCCGCTGTAGGTTACTCACTCAATATAAGCAGAGAGATTCACATTTATATTAATATGAGAGCATTTGCATTCACACATTACAAATCTTTAAAAATATTACATCACGTTGGATGTGTGTCATTGTTATTGGCTATTCAGGCATATTACATATATACAAACTGCATTTGCATAACCCGTACTGGTAATGGTTTCTCTGCGTTCAAGTTCTGGCAGATACACTCGCAACCAAATGCAAAAGTTTATTCTCGAGAAGGAAACTTCTGATTTTCTTTTTATTAGTATGCGTCTTTTCTGGTATCATCATCAAGCAGGCATGTGTAAATTATCAAGACAGTCAAAGCAATTTGTTTTAGACATTCCACGAGTGACAGCAAAGAGTGCATGTGATGTCGTACAGGTAAAGCATCCCTTATAGTAATGGGTTGCTTAACATAACAGTACGAAACTCGGGTTAAATGGAAACTTGTGTTCTTTTTATAGCTCAGTAATGTGGTTAATACCAGCGTTAGTTTTTGGGTTCTAATTACAGTTTGTTGTAATTGCACCACTTCCGTGTTTTCCAGCACATTCCAGCTAGTAAAAGTAAAAGAAATAGTTACTTCAGGGACTCTACCTCTATTTATATATCTCATGACTTTTTAGACACAGGGCATCTCTTCAACTTACCTTAGGAAAGTACATACAAAGCAACCAATCCAATTATGTGTGCCCTAAACGATCCCAAACTGGTAGGTATATAAGTGTCTCTTAACGAGAAGATAATAGACAACATTAACCGCGTTGTCTATAGAGTTGACTAATATAAGTCTATCGCATGTTTGCACATATCTCATCACTGTCCTCTCTATGACCATAAATCTCACATTCCTTACGTCGACAGCTGCATAGCCTAACGTTTTAACTATGCGGGCTTTGATAAACTAGCTGTACGTATACATTTGAATAAACTTCTGTCGAAGTATAGAATCTACTTCACGAGTCCGACGGGACTAGTGACAAAACACGTGGTGTCCCGAGTGACACAAATTCGCATAATTAATCGTAAATTGTTCTCGTGTAGGCCATGCCTATCATATTTGTTAATACTGAACTGCGAACCTTGCGTAGCCTACGGCAGCGATGATAAACACCAAATATCTTCGTCCATTTACCATAATATAGCAATGGGCACTGCTGTTATGAATCGTTCAGGGCGAATATTTGGCAGATTCTTTCACATAATTCACTTAATAAAGGAGATACATTTATGAGCATCATATCTTTCTTGTTCGTTTATTTGTTTAGAAATTAATGTTGATGACCTCGTGAGATAAGGGATATATTTAGACAGCCATGTCTTAGGTTCATTGTTCTGGTACAATGCTGACCAAATCCGTTTGCAATAGCGGTAAGAAACTGTCGCCTTGTTGTTGATCTGGACACCTTCCTGCTATACATAATTTTCGTTATTCCACATGTGCGCATATTCAGTTATAATAAAATATACATGTGGGTATGTATGTATACTATTTATAGACAAACATGGACCAAGATTGCAAAGTTTGCTAACAGCTAAATTCTTCTTACAGTAGATTTCATTGAAGTGCAATATGTTAAATAATATAGTTTAAAACACAGGTAGCATGTATATACGAACTGCTAATAAAACACGTCCGTATCTGAAATGCAACGCGTATTACTTTTCTACCCGCTGTGTTGTAAACATTGTAAATCTTGATAACAATGTAAAGAATCACGTGAACACATGTGTAGGCTACTGATGTATGGGTAAACCGATATCTAAGAGTTACACGTGATGTTTTATACAGAACTCCTTTTTGTCACCGATTGAAAACAAATATAGACTACCTCATTTCTACGATTCTATACTAGTCTAGACTGTATTGTGATCAATCTTGTGCTTTAGCTACATACATCAGTGTATTAAACTAACAGCAATTTCTAACTGAGAACTACCACCGTTATTCCAGCCTTGTAGCTGCTGAGTTTGAAGCTGGCGTGAACTGTTTGAATTATTTTGAATCCCTGACGTTGTTAAAAGCATATTACATAAATACTATTAAAATGGATTATATCTGAATTTTCTTCAGCAGACGGAAAAATAGTGACTGGAACATTTCATGTCAGCATAGAACAAATGAAGTTCGTCCGAGTTTAACTTATCCAAAATCTCTAAATGAAAACAGAATCCTGTACTTCAGAAATTTCATGATATCTTTCTAATGAAAAATGTAGACAATCATTTCAACTGTTAGAGTAAAATATTATTTATTTATACAACATGTTAAAATTAAATCCCACTGAATCTTAACAAAGTAATTATTAATCATAAAAACATGTGTTAGTTTTTCCTCGCAAAAAGTTGTCTTAGTAAATGTTGTATTGCTTACATGAACCGTACTTTTTCTCTTTGATTAACTTTGCCTCTCCTTTACATCCCTGTTATTGTTTTCAATGTTTATTCATAGCTCTCGTGAGGGTGCACCTAATTATTACATTAACATTAAACGCTCTAAGTTCTCCGATGTATTTTGCAATACTGAGATAATTTGCAACATTTCAATCTTTTTAATATTTCAGCTCAGCAGTATTGGGGTGCTTTCTATGACGATTGGGCTACTTGCAGAGATGGTAAGGTGCAATCCCCGGTGAATCTTTCTACTCGAAAACTCCTCTATGATCCCAATCTTCCAAACATATTGTTACATCACAGTGGCGCAGATCAGGTAAGTGCAATCAGGTATAGAGATCAGCTCCCTGTTATTCTTCATACATAACGGACACGTAATCTTCCGGGATTAAAATCAATGATATTTAACCTGATGCATCCGGTGTATTCGCATGTTTTCTCACTATTTTCAGTGGATAAAACGTTCCGTTTTCGAATCTTTCACCAAATATGATTGTAATATGATCCAAAGGCGACAAAACAACAATACTGTTTGAGCAAGTTTGTTACCAATCTTTTAAGCGAGTTGGGTTGGGGGAATCGTTCCATGCACATCTCAAACCAACTATCTATCAGCTCATCTTATGGGTTCTTTTTACAAGCAAAACATGATGTGTATCATACATCACATGCCCTAATTAATTGGTCTCTCTACAAAACCAATAAACCTTTTAAACAAATCAAGCGCTTGCTTTTGTTTGGCAGTTACACTTTTCTATTAAGTTTTTAAAAAGGGCTCAGTTGATAGAATTTACAGGACTGATACGCCTTCCCAGAATGGTCGGAATCCCGTTCTAGCTATTGTTGATTTACATACACCTTTTTTCTTATATCTGAATCAATACCATACTTAACCATCCTACACTCGACTATATATGCTAAACATAGACAATCTGTATCTGTTTACACGTGCTTACTATAGCCTACCACACATTGACACCTATAAGGTGTACATCGCATACATACACACATACTGGTATAGTTACACTAACTGTGCACTCGCTCGCATTTTTTCTTTAACATTACGTATTTATACATACGGTGATATTTGGGCCCTCAAGTCAGAGAAAATTGCTTCCTTGAGTAAACCGACTGTACGATTCACAGCTTAAATAAATCAGGGGGAAAGTCGATATGCCTTTATGTGTAACTATTTCTGAAGGTAAAATAGAAAACCGAAGGAATTATACAAGCCAATAAAAATTAAATCCAAGCTGTCAAATTGATGCAAGAATTGCTGATAACCGTAGGGTACAGTTAGGCAAGAGTGTATGTATATATCTATATCTCTATAAGCTGATCGCGGCCATCTTGGTTTTCGTTATTCATAGCTTGCCAATATTTGAGTCGTAGCCTTAGGTAAGAAAAACACTGCCATGTTAATGCTGTGATTGACGATCTTGATGTTTGTTCTATCGAGGAAGAAACTGATAAAATACTTAACATATAACCTCAAAGGCAATAGATTGCATATATTAATATAAACACGTGGACAACTTTTATGGTACAAAATATCGTAAAGATTTTCAGTATTGGGATCGAAATTTTTTGTTACGACGTGCGTTTACACATATTCTGTGCATGAGTTTACATTTACTTCCATACATTTTGTTATGTTGGACGTCGAAATTATGACACTTCTTAAAATTAAAGTAAGGAAAATTATTTAAAGAATTTTAATGATAGAAAACTGAGAGGAACTGTATAAAATCATTTAATAAAAATAAATGACGTAACCAAGTTTCTTTTAACTGTGTTAGTTGACGAATCAGGACTATGATGCTATTACTAACAAGACTTCAAATCAATGGGGCGAACGATCTTATTTTTAAGTCATATTGTGAAAAGAAATCTTCCGATCGTGGTTTCAATCAGCTTAAGATTAAGGTGAAGCAATTACTCAAACGATATCATATTTCATGATAAAGAATTTAAAATGTGCCGTCTTCAATTGGTAAAATTTTTTAATTCAGACAACGTGAGCAGATTTGATTGATTAAACTTTAACAACTTATCACTATTTGTGAGTATCCAATGGTAATGTTTTGTCAATGTGGTTTAATGGCGCCGACTACCGCTCAACGAATCAGTTTGCTCGGATATTCCCTCCCTAACACCGCGTCCAAATGATCGCTTATGGGCGCTGATACGTGCTGCAGTTTAAGGGATTTCTCTTATGTCATGACTTCTCACCCATACAGACAATACTTTAGGTTGTTAAAAAAAACATGTACATATAATTTCCTGCAAACCTGAAAGGTGTCGTCCAAATGTTAAGATCTTTTTCTTCTTCTTTTTTTTGTAAATATAGCAGCATTATTTGTTCAGTTAGTATATTAACAATTTGCAACAAAGGACAAATTACTCAAATATAATAAGTGAGGAATTCAACACTGAGTTACAGAATGATTATTTGTCAAATATCATCAATTTAAAAATTGGCAAACTTTCCACATATAAATGCATCGTTAAAACACATTTTGGCTTTAACTGCAGTCAATTGTCATAATTTGATGAGAACCCATCCCCTCTTTCACCCACCCATCTAATGTATGTTATATTATCTGATTTATGTCGTGCCTAACAATCCCTACTCTATTTTTTTTCCTTCTCGATAAACTTACTTAATAAAGTTAGTCTTTTCGTCAGACGTTCCTTTCATCATCGAAAAATTGGAACTGGCAAATTTACAAAACTTTGAAACAGTAATTACAAGAATGACATGCTTTTTTGTTGTTGTATTATTTAATTCAATATTTTCCTTTCTACTCTCCCGGTGATGACGTGTTTCAAGCTATATGTAATTTACTTTGTTACAAACATATAGATATTAATTATCAAATGTCGTCATGTGACACTTCCTTGCGGTCGTATGTGCCCCTCGTGTTATACTTAATCGTGGCAGCTGTCTTTGACTTTTCACACAAAATGTGTTCTTCACGCTCATAGCCAACAAAAACCAAAATATCACGCCATTGTCAAAATACCTCTACATCCGCGTAGAAAACCGTCCAATGGAAAGCAAACACGGAATGCTTCGAGTCTTTTACTGGGAACATGTCATCGATTTTGCAGCGGTACTGTACCTTATGTTCCATGATCTATTTTATTACGCCCAAGGCGCTTTCAACTTGATGACACAACGGAAGAAGCCACTCGAAGAGTAAAACATAACAAACGTCAAGTACATGAAGTGAGACGGCAAAAGTAGTACCACAAAACACGGAGTTATATAAATACGACACGATGCCAAGTAGGCATATTCCTTATAGTCTGGGTTACACGAGAGGACAAGCGTATCAGATATTATTAGCCTATATTAAAAGAAATTATCATGCGAAAACTCCAATGATCATATAGTTCCGTCTTTAATTAAAATGTCCTCATCGACACTTCCTTTATCTGCTGTAAACGTAATAAAACGTTGATGCTACTAACATCATCTTCTCTTACAAAGAAACCTGCCACCAATACTAGATTCACTTGACCCAGTTTCGCGACATTCTCATCTTCTTCTTTTTCGTCTCCCACTTATATCTTTTAGTGTTCGTAATCGTAGCGCCAGGTCGGTATCAATGATTATTTATATCCAAAACAGTCTTGTAATAAAAGCTTGCCCATATAGCTAGCTATACACGAATAAGTGGAAATACAAAGACAAGTCGAAATGTGATTTATGTCAGAAGCGTGAGAGAGAAAGTGAAATATATACTACTTAAATATGATCATAAAGATATTTAACGACAAATAGTACATGTTATGATGTGTGAAATGAAACCATGGTAAATTTTTGTCATGGTTGCTCCCGACGTTAGCGTAAGTGCGTTACTTCATGGATGCTTCCATTCAGTGCAAAATGAATAATGAAATTTACAGATGAAGTACTGTCTGTTTACTTCAGATATATAACTGTTTTGATTTCACACATACTTTAACATATTTTGATGATGTGGGACCGTTCCAACTTTGACGAATTATATATGCATATTCATTTATTTGGGGGATTTAGTATGCTGTGATTGGCCTCCCCAAAATGTGATTCACCTGTATAGTGTAATAAATACAATACTTCATGTATCTAAGAATGTTACCAGGTACTTCATCTCGCCATTAATAGAGCGCATTTACAGCTGATACAGAGCACTAGATTGTAATTACAATAACAAATAAAAATGAACAAGAGCAAAGAAATATCATTCATTAAAATAAGGTTTTTTTTATAAGCCTGTAAAAATAGTATTTCACTTGTCATTACGTACGTGCGACAATGACCTCGCGACTGACGGAGCTCGAAAAATATGACTTATTTCGACCAGTCCTTGCTAAAAAAGGATTTTTTTTTGTGCGGACCACTATACAACAGAACTTTAAATATAAAGGTTAATTGCCAGATCAAACTTGTAACGTTTACCTTAGATTACCTTTAATCTAATTATCTGACGCCTGTCATATCAATCAATGGTGGCAAATTGCATTAATACACTATATACTGATTATAATCATAATTTGTTTACTCATTGCATGTATCACATATTAAGTCGAACACAACATTGTATCAGCATGTTATATTGTATTAACCGTCGTCCATAACATTCTATTCAAACTGCTAACCTTTACGTCAATGCTCGCAATAACTCTTTATATTTTCCTATTTTCAAGGAACCTTATCATATCAATGGGAACTACACCAATACAGGTAAAGCGCCAGTGTTCCGTCCGTTTTTCAATGAAAGCGCCGGAGAGGAACCCTTTCGCATTTCCAACGGGCCACTCCACTATAAATATCGACTTCATGAAATAAGAATACATTTTGGGCGAACACCTGAAGAGGGATCCGAACATTTAATCGATGGCCAGTCGTTTCAAGGAGAGGTTTGTGTGAACGTTTGATATACTTGAAAAAAGAAGAAATGAAATCCACTTTGTAGCATGCAAGTGGTAACATGATATGAATGGACACTTACTATTTATTTCATATAGAATGATGTTAATATTGCCAAATACTGCATCAGCACTCCAGTTACTATCTGCAAACTCGAGAGAGTAAAATAAGTAAGTCACAGGATACCGTAGACGACAACAATTTTATTTTACAAATGGAGCATTTTTAAAAGTATTTATTCCGCGTAGACGTTTTTCAAATGCTCAATACAAAAAAATAGAAGGTGTCAAGTCTGAATGTGCACTTTATTTAAACAAAGGAAAGAAGTAAATGCGGTACCTTATTTTGATCTCGTATTAAACCTAAACTATTTTAGAAAGACCAGAGTAAGATATATTTCGTCAAAAGCTGTAGCTGACTATTATCTTCTGAAAAAAAACTTTTCCATTAATGTATTTAATTATTTCATTGTATTCATCAATGAACGTATGAGATCAAATAGGATCATATAGCTGCTCAGAACTTCCAAGAACAAAACAGTTCCGTTAGAGACTTTGTGGAACTTTAACGTTCTCAAACATATAGATGCAGCTCTGGCTAAAGTTAATCCATAAAGGCATACACACAACTAAAAGGTCGCGAAGGCAAGTGAATACATTTCGCAATTAGACAATTTTTGGTTATAAAGGTGAGAAATAGGTACAAGATAATCCTCTGAATTTATTTCAAAACATTTTGTTTTTCAATTGGATAGACGGAATTTTCTTAAATGTGTGAACAGTGACATATCCCTAAAGAGAACCTCTCAATTATATGTATCAACACTCAGGCAGGTTCATCCCACTCGTTCCCATCTTCAAACGGCGTAAATATTACATATCGATATAATTGTCTTGTATTACTTGTCAAATTATGCTCACTGGGTCATTTAATTGCAGTAAAAATGCACCCTTCTCTCTCCTTCGAGAATTGTTTTACTAATGTAGTCCTAAATCCACGATAGGGTGACAATATTTTCTATCTCTGGGTGGATGTTTTTTTCATTTTAGGAAATCAAACAAAAAAGGCGCCTCTAAGTTATGTCGAGTTATCATGTTACCATATTTAATTTCATTCTTTTAAAGATTTTATTAAATCTTCCTTTCATTCTCTCTCCTTCGTGAAAGAAAAGTTCTTACTTTTTGAACTTCCAAGGATAATATGGTTGAAATTTAGTCTAACTTAAATGAGCCCCTAATCACGATGCGATATAATTACTTCCAGTTCTAAAATCGATAAAACTTGAGGTGATGAAAAGTACATCATTTGCGTATGACTTTTCCAGGGGTGCTAAACTGGCATAGATTTCATATTTATAGATCAGGTTCAATGAAATTGTCTGTGCAGAGCTTTTCACGGACATACATATGTGTTTCTCAGCTTTACAAGACGGTTATCGCCCCCCCCCCCCCCCCCCCCGGCCAATTCAAAACCCGGCCTACACATAACATGACTGTTTGATTCGCCGCAATGAAGCTATATACAAAATGGAAGTGTGACGTCACGAGGTGTATTATTGCCTTTGTCGGTCAATGTAACAGTTTGTATTTAGCCCAGGAAGTCAGATTATCTCGCCATCATTGAACGTTAGTTTATAAAGCGCTAATGTTGTTGCATAAATCTCAAAAGATATATTTTATATATTATTATATACAATCTTGTAGAAGTTATTTTCAAAGAAAACACCATGAAACTTTCATTTAGATTCCTCACACTTAAATATCAGATGAATAAGTCGCGTACCCTTGCCTTACATAACCTACCGTATTCTGTGCTAGGCTGAGCTAGCCTAGGCTAAACTAGCCTAGGTCATATAGCAAAGCCTTGGACTAGTACCTTACAAAAAACAATTCGGCGGGAAACAGAATTTTGACTTGAACCAAAGCTACAGTCTGTTTTTTTTTTTAATTAAAGGAACGACAAACCATTCCCACTTGATTTCAGCATGTGTGTATCCTAAATCATGGTATAGTTATCTGACTGGTATCATATCACTTACTGCTCCTTTAAGATGAGCAACAGGAGTTAAAAAGAAACACATACACAACACATCGGAACATATAGCAGAAACGTCACTGGGCTGGGAGAAATTGGAATTTCATGCGCGTTCGTATGAACGTATAGGACTGTGTACCTTTGAAAAATCGTCTTCGAAAGTTTTAGCTGATCTAAATTAGGGTTTAATAATGATAAGAGTAGAGAACGGAAACTTTGTTCACGTTTATATATCGCTTTCATGGACTCAGTTAATGATTGATGTTAGGGTTAATATATCATCTGATACAAGGAATTTTAATCTCTTATGCCACACTTCGTGTTGTATCTCATAAATAATCAACGCCATCGAGACATAATTTATAAACATTTGCCATTTTTGTTGTAGTCTGTTTGAATTGAAAATGAACACTTATCAATTCCAGAATTAGAAGCCATGTTTCAATTCCGAGAGGTTCACGATATGTAGGCTGTTGATTTGTCATCCCAATTCTGATGAGTTTTGAAAGGCATTGTACTACACGAATCCCTCCTGTCAACAGTTGTCTGCCTCGAAGAGGCCCGTTTTCCCGCCAAAAATAACACCTGAAAATAGATATGGCTATGCAGCATCGTTTAAGTGATACTCCTGACTCCTTCATAAATAATTCTTAACAATCTTATATAGATGAAGCGTTTCTTAATGCATTCAAACTAACTGTGGTTTTCTGTCGTTTATTCTAAAAATACAATAAAAAGGTATAAAACCAAAAAATAAAAATATATATAAAAGTAAAAGAGGGGTAGGTGATAAAGTATGAAAAACTATTTATGAAAATAATGTAAAATGTTTTGATGACACCTAGGGTGAATCGATAACGAATTGGTAATTTAAAAAGAAACCTGTAGAAACATTGTGCCTACAGGATTAATATCTTACAGTGTTTGGAAAGTGACAGAATTGTTGTTAAACGTAAAAAATATTACTCAATCATATCATGAAAGTCGATAAATGTAAGGCCTCCGAAGTTCTCAGTTTCCTTCATTCAAAGATTGCCTTTTTTAATATGATAAAATAATTAGAAATAGTAATTATTATGATTCCATGCAATTCTAACAATGTTTTCGCAAAGTTGAATTTCTTTCATGGAAGTTTAATAATATTAACTGCAATAGCAACATTTGTAAATCACTCTTTGCCAGTGTCCATGTGATCTCTCCATTAAGGAACGACTTTCCATTGCTTCCTAATCCTACAAATCTAAAATAGAGCAAAACTTCTTACAGATGGGATGACAAGAACACGTGACAAAATTGTCAATTTTCAGTGCAACTGATGTTTTAAAGCCGATTTATGAGTTGACTTTGATACAAAAACTGTTCGAGTTTCAATTTCAATCAATGAAGTAAAAATCTTTTCAAATTTGTAAATCTTGAAAAGCGCAACAGTTACGAAAACATTTCTAGCACTCCAATATTTGTCTTAGCTGCAGTGCTGTGATATCAACACTAACATCTGCTACGGTCATCCTTTAGAAAGGCGACAAAGGGTAAAAACACCAAACAGTACCAACAGTGAAGTGAAGTATGATTTTAACAAAAAAGACTCCGAATATACCGTTAGTTAACTTGCACCATAATGTAGATCCACGCATGTGAACGCATTTTGTTGTTCAGCGAACCATAAGATATGCGAGCATTTTAAGAAACGGTAGTACTGAGAATTGCGCATTGGTTATGAACGTGTGCTGAGAATGGCGACTAGTTAATTACATACCATGGATGATACGAGAAAGCACAAGTAGTAATTTATAATTTAACGCTCGTTACGTTGTACTACTTTGCACATGTATATACATGTCCATTTGAAAGATAAATATGTCATGACAATCCATTAATCATTTTGCATATCTGCATATTAATTAAAAAGTAAAAATGGGATATGACTTATAGTTTTTTTGTCATTCTTCAATCATCTTACCTTAGTTTCCACAAAAAGAAACCAGTCCTTAGTTTAAACATGAAAACTTGTTGCATATTACTTGAAAATATTAACACATATTTTCTTTTCATTGCACTAAGTGTGATGATTAATACCTGTTAACTTTTAGTATTATTAACATAACTCATTATTCTCGATTGGCATGGCGTGGATGAGATGACGTAGTTATGTACATATAAGCAATAACCTGCATATACACTGCATGAGGTCGAAAATGAACGCAAAACGGAAACATCCTCAGAAAGCTAATATATAGAAACTTTCCCCTTACGACGATGAAAATGTAATATTCTCCCGACGAAAATGCCTGAAAAAATAAGGTTGAGTAAACAGAGCCCTGGAAAACAGAGAGTTTGAGGCTTCATTTTTGATGGTTCACGGCAATCGTAGTAAGGAAATGAACATCAAAGGTTATCGTGTTAGTATAACACGATGGGAACATTTGTTCACAAATATTTGGAAACAAGAGACGTACTCCAGTCTTCAATTATCAGCATAGGATATTACGCATATTTTTTTTGGGTTGGTGTTAATTCGCTTTCACAAAAGTCTTGGTTGTATTGTTGACCGGTATGATGAAGAAAGTACTTCATTTACAAGAGTGCTTTCGTATTGATCTACGCGAGAGGCCACCTTAACGAAAGGGAACAAAACGTCGAACAATATTGTAAAGGTTGTAGACTTGTAAAATTTGATAATATGAATGCCTAGTTTATATGGACATTTTTTTCTTTTTCAGTAATTAATAAATTCTGCAAACGTTTGCTCTGGTTGCTTCTATGAACTTACCCAATTTGAATGGTAGAATGCGTGGGTACGTTTGTTTGTGTGTTTGTATGGGGTCAGGGAGGATATACAAATCTCTATGATTTAATACATATATATATACAATAGTAACTTAATTGTTTTGCTTGGTTATGCTAAAACTGCATTGAATAACAGATTCAATTTGTTAAACTTATTTCGAAAGATAGCGTTTGTGCTTCCCAGGTCTCTTTTTAAGGACACGAAACCCAATCATGATTATAAATGACACACGCAAACATCTAAAACTTCGTTTCATTCGGGAGATTTCATAATTTGACTTTTTTTTGTAACATAAAAATTGAAGACTTGAGCAAGTCTAAAACTAAAACATCACAGCGTTTCCCTGTGTATAACGTTAAACTATTGTGCCTCATTCCATACTTTGTTCATTTTAGTTTACTATTTGTGTATTTGCAAGTTGCCAAATCTTACAGTCATACGATTATATTGGGTATGTCGCTGTACCTGTAATAAACCAATATATATTGTTACTAGGTGGTTTCTTGGAATTACCACACCAAAACAATTAGAGAGTTTCGATACATTTTCATAACTTGACTTGTATGGAATTGAGTCGATGTTATTCTTGGAGAAAGGTTGAATTGACATCAAGGCCATGCAAGACGCATTGCAGCCAGTGAATTAAAAGGGAGAGAATTGCAGTTTTACCCTATACTTTAATCTCGTAGACACGTCTGAAATGTCAACAACCTCTAATGATATCAGAAAACCCTCTTTCTCTCTCTCATTCTCTTATCCTTTGATCCTTATGAACGTCGAATGAATATTTCACACAGCTAAAGAACCAACTTTCGAAAAAAAGGAACAGAGAATTATCATTACCGGGTAATTCCTTCAAATATGTGCTAGTAAATGACAGGATAACTTAAATTGTTCTACGTTCACATATCTGTGTGACTTTTTAAGCTTGATAAATGAGTCGCCTTTGGCGGTTTCTTATCTTCACAAGAAAATCACCTGTCAGGTAGTCGCTAGCTCCTACTTCACATTTAGTCTTGACGTTCAAACATTTTCTGGCTGCGTAACGACCACGTAAAATTAGAGTAAATCGTTCAAATTACCTGCTGTGGGAAACGTCGAAATGCTAGTTGTATATCTTTCTTAAATAAGCGTACAGTAACACAAGACTACGTGTACTTATATTGGAAGTAAAACAATGTAAATCAATTTTAACTCCATTTACTGAATTTGTTTTATTTATTTGTTTGTTTAGCCTTGTCAGTTCTTTTCCAAACATATTTAGTCCTGAAGAACATGTATTCAACGGCATTCTTGAAACAGCAAGCTCATGCTCATATGTGTGTATACGATGTGTTTCCGACTTAATAATATGCACCAACCTTGCGTAAGTTGATATTGTACCAACCTACCGTACAAGATACTGTGATAACAATTAGGCTATACGTATTATTTGTTCACAATCTTCGTGCACTGTTGTTGGTTATAGTGATCGAGCACCAATCAGGAACCTTGATAAATCATTTCCCGATAATAAGGAGGATTATCTGACATACTTAGGTTAGAAGATCACTTCAATCAGTGACGATACGCGGTAGTAATTAAACAACATCAAGCATTCTTTAGAAGATACATAGTTTGTACAGGCCTCCTCGCCTGCACAAATGAAAACCTTATCAAATGACAAATAAATCAATCCTGCGCACCAGACGTCGAACGTGTGCTATGCTCATCAGATGAAAGTGTATACCCAATGGAACATTTAAGCAAACAAGGCAGCGAGTGACTGATGGATTAATTTGAGACTTATCGGCAAAAACTGAGTGAGCAGGAAACATTTGGAAGAAAATTAGGTTCAGTTTGTGGGTCAATGATCCATGGTCAGTGGTATAGTGTAATCACTTATATGCGCCGGTATACGAATATACAGCATTTCTGTTAACCTAATGTATAATGAAACAGGTATAATGAAACATCGATTTGCATATTGGAAAGAATATTCCATTGGTAAGCTGTTGTTTGTAAGCTTGGTCATTGTAATACACATTCAATCAACCGTTATTTCATAGGTATGTTCACTGCAGCACTTTATTTCATAGGTATGTTTACTGCAGCATTTTATTTCATAGGTATGTTTACTGCAGCACTTTATTTCATGGTATGTTTACTGCAGCATTTTATTTCATAGGTATGTTTACTGCAGCACTTTATTTCGTAGGTATGTTAAACAACACTTTATTTCGTAGTATGTTTACTGCAGCACTTTATTACATAGGTATGTTTACTGCAGCACTTTATTTCATAGGTATGTTTACTGCAGCACTTTATTTCATAGGTATGTTTACTGCAGCACTTTATTTCATAGGTATGTTTACTACAGCACTTTCACGTTTCCTATTAGACGTCCCTTTCCTTTCTTCCTTTTCATGTAAGCCACATACCTGGCTGATATGCTCGTTTACGCATCTCAGCTTGCATTGCACCCCTTTCTGGATCGACTAGGCCCCAAATCTCCTCTTAGAATGGCATCCTACGACCCTTGATCCTTCCCAATGCGCATATACATAAATCGATTTATATGTAGCGGTATGTGTCCCTACTCGGCCAATATTGATGTCTATTCGACGATTTGAAATCGAGACTCTGTCGTTGAATTCTCAGGGGATCTTTCACCGGTTTGTGAGTGTTTTCCGGCTGAATGCGACAGCAACCTTCTTAGACCGTCCTTCGATGACAAACTGTCTTATTTATAAGCTATCTTATCGGTATTATAAGTCAGTCCTATAGCTGTAGAAAGGTACACTTCTGCTATCATGTCTGTTCACACATACTAACGTACTCCACCTTAATGAGATGTTCTCATAAACTGTCTAAATTATCTCGATTATAAAAGTAAAGGTCATTTCCAGAGAGGTACGAAAAGAGAAACACTGCAAAATTGGTGCGAATCCAAGGATTGTCGATTCCAAAAATGTAAATTATTATTTGGCCTTCGCGAGAAATCGCTAAAATTCACCATTCAACATGCAGACAGGCCTTGATCTAAAGATATTTATATGCTTTGGTCTTGTTTACGTTAAATATTCATCTCTTTTTCACACGTCATTTGACAAGTTTTATTTTGTCTTTTAAATTATGCTACAATGACAAGTCACTCCAGCCTATGCATCATCAGATTCTCCTTATCAACAGTTTTTATGTATATTCATGGCGTATTGCAATTCTCCCATCTGTTATGCAAAATGCTTATTACTGTCAAAGATGAGGTTTACGAACATATAAACCAAATTACAGAAATGTTAACCTTTGATATTTGCATTACATACACATATATAGGTATAATTTTGAATTATCACAGAATCGTTACAAAAAACTACTTCTATCAATTTAGGTTCTATTCCGATATAACACTTATATTATTAATATACTTACTTATTTATTTGTTTTTATTTGTTTATTTATTATTTTGAGAAATGACAGTTTAAGCAACAGCCGGTCATCTATCAGAACTGCCGGACGGCCTATAGTCTAACATACATATACCGTTTGGTTATCTCTTCAGAAAGCTAGACAGAAAACCAATGCATAGACATACTTAAAACCTTTTTGGCGTCAACATGTTCTACAATCCATTATAAATTTGCAAATGAAATTGCAAGTGATGTTTAATGCCATGGACGTATGTTCCATTGCTTATATGAAGTTAAAAGCAAATTTTTGTATTAAAAAGCAGTCACGTGTTAAACTAACAACAGTAATTGGTATGAAGAGCCGTTATCGAATTAAGCATTAAAGGTGCATGCTAGTTATTGTATACATTTTAAAGGCGAACTGTTTCCAGAAAATTAAAAAAAAATAAAAAATTAGCTAGCTAGGCTAGCAACTGTTACTAAACACCTGTTTTATTACTCTATAAAGTAAAAATGAGATCTATATCAAATAGAAGTTTAAATTATCATTTTTGTTTGTTTGTTACGTTATAGTATCAATAAATAAAATATTAAAAACAATAATGTCACTAGACATTACGAAGTGGAAATCCTGAATCCGTCTTTAAATAACTAGAAAAGCCGACAACTGCGGAAGTAAGACACATTGCAAGCCCATGATTTGTCTAAACTTGTTTAAGTAAACGAAATGATGGGAAACTGCATAATAACAAAATGAAATATGAATGTAATTGAAATTGCTTGTTCGAACTTGCCCACACCATTAGGCATCAGTGACGTTATCTTTCCCTACTTTTAGATAGCTCCCCTCGGATACCTCAAATGCAACATAACCACACTTCTGTTGTGAGAATTACGGTAATTTTCAACCGATACTGTATGTATAACGTACTGTAAGTGAACCTTGGAGGTATTCCTTTCGCGGATTTACGAATCGTTACAAAACGTGACGTCAGACGATTTTTCCCTCGTCTTTTTTTCTTCTTGTTAGTCGTATAGGTTAACCTAGTTTTCATGATCCTGCGTTACGGTCGTACTTGATATTTGAATTCAGTTGTACCTCTAACTCAATTAGAAAATGAATGAACGCTATTGCATTATAGCTGAATGAAGCTAAAATTGAAAAAAAAAGACAATGAATGAGAGATATAGTAAGAGAGAAACTTCCTCTGAAAAAATCACCCTTCCAATTTTAAGAATATTGAAATGTGTTGAAAATATTTCCAAATATGAAGTGAATCTCGCAAAAGGCTCGAAACGGCGGAACATATTACACAAAATTTTGTCGAAAACTGAATTAATCAAAGAGCGAGCCGTAGATCGCATGGGGACGATCAAAGGGGGGAGAATGTAAATTAAAAATCTCTACAATTGAAATGTCAATACAGAATTTTGTCTTGTTGTCAGATGTTAATGTATAAAATTACCTTAAAGGTGAGCAGTGTGGACAGATAAGGTATACTGGGTTATATACAAATAGACGAGCGCTATGTACTTTTTAATACATACATAT
>JAAAKB020000023.1:150910-164265 GCA_010014835.2 Apostichopus leukothele | reverse complement strand
ATATATAGATATATAGATATAGATAGATATATAGATATATATAGATATATATAGATATATAGATATATAGATATATAGATATATAGATATATATCTGTATATATAAACCTTATCTTATGACGTCATCATGATGTTCGTTTGTTTCCTTCAGAAATCTTAAGGGCAACCAGATAACTATACTACAGGAGGGAAACTTTGTAGGACTCTCAAGCCTGTACCAACTGTAGGTTTCCTTTTACTTTTAAGTTACCCATAGAAACGTACGTTTTAGTATATTTCGGCTTTCTTTATGCTGGATCTTAGTTCGGGATGTTTTGACCAAAGACTACAACACTTTTAACTTAACTTTAGATCACGGCACTCATAATAAAGACTGGAGGAGGAGTATGGATCTGTCCCCTCACGTTTTCAACTAGGGATGTACTTCACGACAGTTCTATATCATCATGGAGCTATTCCGTAATAGCTGCATGGCTAAATGATTCAGCTGGATCTTTTGTATTAGCAGAAAGGTTGCCAAGCAATCAAATGATCAATAGTTTGTTTCTTATTCCTCATAATCCATTCCACATTTTTAATTTAGTTCTCACAGTTCCGACATAAAAAATCGAGATGCGTTGACATGTCAAATCCACATTTTGATATTGTGATCCATAAAGTCAAATTTCGGTACAAAAGTAGAACTTTTGACTTTACTCTGTCAAGAAAATGGTCAAAATAAGGAATAAAAAATGAGTATCGAATTTTCGAGTTAGAATTGTTGATATAAAGCTGAAATTTCTAGAAGAAATTTTGGTGTTAAACTTAGTCGAGAATTTAACATTGGACATAAAATAGTCGTCGATTTATGCAATGATAAGTATGAGCTAAAGTTGCATCTACGAAGCTAAAACACTTTTTAGGGACGATCGCCCTCCGAACTCCAGTGTTTTGTTCCCTGACATTTCGATAATTCCTTTTACATACTTCTTATTCATTCCATGTTTTCTTTCCCCAGGAACTTGAGCTGCAACAGCATTAGTACGATTGGGAACGGAAGTTTTCATGGACTCCAGAACTTACACTTTATGTAATACATATACTCTATATCTCTTCACTTGGCCATAATTAGAGCATGCTATCATCAACTCTAGCAGTAGTTACTTACTACACTACCTATTTTGTATCCAAACTGTATGACAAACCTGCTTGACCCTGCTTGACCCTTGATGTAAAACTTCTGTCAATTGCTCAATACAAATGTAACTGGCTTTCGTGTACGAGTGTCGTAAGACGTGTCTAACATACAAACATTCGTTTAGTTACTTTCGAGGAAAACGTCCAATCTTTGGTTATTCTATAGAGTTTGCCACACTTTGTTGCGGCATATGTACCTATCCTAAAATACTTGGCATCATAGGGGTTGTATAAATATACTTGTATTCATAATCATTTTTACATTGCAGGGACTTAAGTGTCAACAATCTGCAGGTGTTACCAACGAAGGGTTTCAGCGATCTGAACTATCTTGAGACACTGTAAGTTACCAATTCGGTTGGTACAGCATTTTTCATTGATTTAAGATATCAAAAATCCATATCTATATCACCCAAAAGTGGTTTCGCATGATTTTTCCAGACATCAGAAAATGTATCAATAGTTTTCAGAGCTTGCCGAAGTAGAGGTATCAACTTGAAGTTTTTGTTCAAATCAATTCCAAATTCTAAGCTAACTTGAATCATTTGACATAGATTCAGAGGTCTGAGGGTCTGGTGGCTCGTTTCACTGTCCTCATGAAAGGGAAACTTGGTCGTTGACGTAAACGTTTGCTGTCGGCTGTTATACACGTTATTGTTACGATGTCACGCCGCGTTTAGGTCATGCCTATAACGCTTCTCCAATGAGTATATTCAATCGTTATAATAAGTATAGTACCGATGTTACTTAAAGGGAAACACAAAATTGGTTATAAGAATTACCTAATAGCAAAGAAACTGAGAGCAGTGCTGCTTTCTAACAGTATTTCATTCTCTGTTTTACTTGTGAAGTATAGCTTTCTATGGCACCGCGCAAAATAATTCTTACATATAAATGTCTGATATAGATGGCTTGTAGTGTGCAATATTATTATTAAAAAAAACATTACATAAACAGTGCATCAAATGTTATTTTATGATTTACGCTTCTTACGACAATAATCCGAAATATACCTTTTCATTGATTTTCTATAAATATTTATCAGGATTAGAGAGATTTGTAAATTACTCCTTCTTGAAAACCATACAATAAGAAAATTAAGTCATATTTTTTCCACAGTTATCTGCAGACCAACAAGATAAATATGCTTCAGAATGGGAACTTTGACGGTCTATTCAATGTGACTTTTCTGTAGGTTTTCTTATACTATTTTTATGATTAATGAAGAATGTGCAACCTTTCTATACCAACTTGAGTTAACTACATTTAAGATTTTAAACATTTGTATCATGCTTTTGCGTAATGACTCTACACATTAACGTGCTTTCACATCAGTTTGTTTTGTGGAAGTAATACCTTAATTTCCATTGTGAAATACGAGATACCGATATGGCAATTGAGACAAAATATTGCTTGACTCTTCTTTGAATAATTAACAAAGAATCGGTGTCTACGATATCTTCATTGTCTTGTGTGGGTAGTATTGAAGATATGTTATTTGACTAGAACGCCCCTAAGGTTAACTTAGCACAATTAGAATGATGATATATATTTTTAATAAACTATGTTACCTATTTGTGCCTTAACATTAAGACTGCTAAAAAAAGAGGTAAGGTTGAATTCATGTAGTCATGAATGCTGATGACACCAAATTGTATTCTGAGGTCTCTTCCAAAAGCGATTCTGAGAATTTTCAAACTGATTTGGATAAGGTTTTTCCTGATCTGAGGGATGGCAAATGCTTCGTAATATTGATAAATGCAAAGTGATGCATATTGGTAGTAGTAACCAATGGTATACCTACAATCTTAATGGTGTGAAGTTACAGGAATTCTTTGTTAAAAGGTATCTACATTGACTCATCTCTGCAACCTTCTAAACATTGTCTTGAAGCTGCTAAAAGAGGTATGGGGTTTTAGGTATGATCAAGAGGAACTTCAGTTTTCTGATAGAGGACATAGTAGTTAGGCTTTATAAGCAGTTGGTTATGCCTCATCTGGAGTATGCTGTGCAGGCTTGGAACCTATATTTTGCTAAGGATAAGGAAGTACCTGAAAATGTCCAGAGGAGGGCTTCTAGGATGATTAGTTCCTTAAGGGGTGTTCCTTATTATGTGCGGTTACAACTGTTGAATCGCACCACACTGGAGCTTAATGTGTATGGGTTTAAGAATGCTTTGGACAAGCACTTTAAGCATTGTAATCGGGTCTAAGATTTTGTGTCTTCAGTATTGTTTCTCTCCTATAGGGTCCTTGATGGGAACTTGAGTGTCCCTCCTGATCCTTTTTTTCTACTAAACTAAACTAATTGATCTTTCTATGCAATCCAATTTATAGTTTGAAATTCTATTTTTTTTATATTTCATATCAATCTGCAGTGATCTGTCAGCAAACAACATATCCCAAATTATTCCTGGAACTTTCAACCATACAGACGTGTTCTACCTGGAGACTCTATTCCTGCAGAGAAATAAACTTACCATCATCCATAGAGACGCTTTTATTGGATTGGATATGCTTCTGTTTTTGTATGTAGTTTGCTCAATTATGTATGCAGAATTTGAAATCAATTTTTTTTTATTGCAGCAGTAATGACTACCTTTATAAAACATGCGGAAGAAATTTCACATAAATTTCAAGTGCACAAACAATGCAGAAAATAACATAATAATTGATAATAATGTAATAATTGCTTTGCTAATGTTATTCATCACACGCTAACGTAAAGAGATCGCCAATACCATTTATTATCTCTTTCCAGATGTTTATACAGCAACCAAATCCACCAAATTGAAGATGACGTTTTCTTTCTGAGGAATCTACGGCACATGTAAGTGACCTGTCTTAATTCTGTAATTCTGCAATCAAACTATATAACAGTAAAAAGGCCTGTATCTGCACAACCAGGATTCTATGCAGCTTCAAATCGCTGCCCATTATTCGCCAAGGAAAATTTTGACTATTAAATTATAATATGTACATATAATGTTTATGTACACATTTAACAGAGCAAACTGCGACGAGACCATGATAGCATTACTGACACCACGAATATTGACGTATATTCGTGACCAAAGAAGGAATCTAAAATGATCACTCGACAATCATCAATTTCCTGGTCATTTCAAAGGATTTGGTATTTTTATTTTGCATTCCATTACGTTCCTAATAAAATTAAAGAAAAATAGTAGCCTGCATGGGTAGTTTTCTTCTCGGCTTGTTTTGAAAGAAAGACCACTTTTATTCTATCATGATTGTCAACCGCTTCAATACAACAATGTTTTAACCACTTAATGTTCCATTCTCTTTCAGTTACCTGTTTCAAAATAACTTAACCGACATAACTGGGAATCCATTCCGAAGCAAAGTCCTGAAGCAACTGTAAGAAATTTCTCTCTAAACCATAAAACTTTCATGTAACGGTGTTATAATGGTTATGCATCTCTACGATTTTTCTGATATTATCAGGGAGTTGTAAGGGAAGTTGATCATCTTTCTAATAGGAATTAAGCGGTTCAAGTGTGTGATATCCGACCATTCATTCGTATCATTGATGATGAGTATATAAGATAGTTAATATCATTAAATCAATGCTCTTTACATTGATCCGCAGGCATCTTTATGGCAATGCAATACGTACTTTTGACCCAGAGTCTCTCACGACGATACCAGTCAAAGCAAACATGTAAGTAGGCCTAACCACAGATTGAGAAAATGCCTTCAAAATCAAAGTAATATTGACAGTTTTCAGTCACCTATAATACAGGTATTTATTTGGCAAGACATTCTATGGCTAAAGAAGAAAATGTTTATGAAATTTCCACAATATATTCACAAGGTTATTCCTTTCAACATATTTTGTGTGATAGCACAGCACATTACTGCGTCGAAAGCGTTCAAATGGATTCTATTTCATTTAGTGAAACTATTTTTCATATAATGTTATCAATAAAATTTCGAAGTCATCCGCTCGGCCTCTAATGTGGGTCATAGTCTTACCAGGGCCCTGCTCTCTGCTCTTACACAATCATCCAGACCTTAACATACAACTATCGGTTGGGTGTCCTCTTTGCCTTTCACCGGAGCCCACTTTGATTGGTATTCTCCCATAAGATGGTCGATTAAGGTATTTAGGAACCGTTGCAGGTTATCAATACTCATTTGTTTCTTCTGTAGCTAGTAAGACATAGTGGCATTCTTAGTGGCATTAACGATATATATATATACATTATCGCTTCACGTAAACAACGGCGCATGTCATCTTAATTGTATCAATGAAGATGACGTTAAGACAGGTTGCAGCATATTCCTCTTACCATACAGAGTTGAAACTTCATGCAGTTTGAGTATGGTATAAATGATTGTCATAGTTTATATTTATAATCCTTTCCTCAACAGATACCTCAGTTGCGATTCCTTGTTTTCTCTACCGATAAACACAAACCATGATAAAATGTAAGTACTAAGCCATGCATTTGACCTAGAACTGGGTTAGGGTCTCCATATTAACCTAACGTGGGGTGTGTGTCACAAGTGTCACAATCAATTTAGGTTCTGTAATTTCTTATTCAGCTTCTCGGATTTATATACAAACCTACAAAAAATACTTACAGATAGAATACAAAGACAAGCACAAGATGACCAGCTCCTATGAGCGTTTTCAGGTCAAATACAAATGTTAGTTTAAATTATTCCTTTCAACGAGTTTTAGAAAACATAATGATATCACTGATATTAGCGCTAACCAAAGTTTTCTTAATCAGAGGAGGTTATTCATGTTTTTATGTATTTTAAATTCTATATAATACCAAATGCCACAATGGTCTTAATAAAAGAAAAAATGTCACTCTAACATGATTATAAATATTTACATTTTGCTTTTCTTCTACTACATTCCCATTATCCACAATTACGTTTGAATTTACTATGAAAGCCTGTCGTTATCCGCATAAATTGGCTGTGAACATTTTAACTTTTTCATAAATGCATATGGAAAATGAAAACATATGCATCATAATTTGATGATTTTGAGTAGGCTACTGATTATTGCTTTTCACTATATATGTCAACAGTCAATGTGTGAATCCTTTGTCATTACCATCTATAACTCGGAGCCATGTCATTGCCAATGCTCTTAAAGTCGATGGTTTCAACTGCACCAAGTTTCAGATCATCGATTGTTATTCTTGCAAACCATGTGAAGCAGGTACCTATGGTGATACGATACTAGGTGGCTGTCACTCCTGTCCTGTGGGTAAGGAAACAGTGGAATACACATAATCTCATTTAACATCACCACATCATAGAAATATAGAAACCAATTAAAGCACTTCCAATCTCAGTCAACCAACGTTGTAATTCTCTATCAGTATTAGTTAATGCTAATGGGTATGTGGCAGAAAAACATTGTTTTTTTGCATGTACAATATTCAAATTGGTAATAAAACTAATTATTCAATGTAGCAAGGTAAAGTTGGGCATGACTGTAAAGGCAGATGCGATGTGGTTTCCCTTCTTACCTTACATATCCTATGTGATTTTGAGAAACAGTAAAATGATTTAAATTGTAAATAATGAGAATATTTATTGTTTTTTCTTCTTCTTTTTGTTACCAAAATTCAGGTGGATTTTTTCAGGATGAAATAGCCCAAACAAAACCATCCCAGCCAAATTGGAAAATAGCATGCAAATTATGCAACGAAGGGACTTATGTCAAAGCAGGACACGGTATTTCAGCAAAAGATTGTGAAGTTTGTCCAGAGGGAACGAATCAGTCTATTCCTGCTGGCTATCGTGCCTGTTACTGTAAAAAAAATTACGCGCGCCAGGATCGATACGGACCTTGCTTTATTTGTCTCGAAGAAGGACTAGACTGCAAGCAGGAATTCCAAACTCTTCTTCCAGGTTACATGTGGGACTGGAAGATTCCTAACGCAAACCTTACTGACTACAAAAAGTTTGTAGACAATTTGCAGGTGGATAATGACTCTGTGGCCACACACACAAATTACACAGGGGAAATGCCGCGCATATTTGAATGTCCTCGCACTGACAGTTGTCCCAACAACAATGATAGTATCGCTGGGAACTGCGCCAAGGGTTACACAGGATGGTTGTGTACCAACTGTGAACCTAGTTTCTATTCTGTCCTGACCTCGTGTGTCCCTTGTCCAAGCGAAGCCATTCTTATCATAGAAAGTTTCGTTTTCTTCTTTGTATGTGGTTTAATCTGTTTCTTGTTATCGTGGCAAATTAAGCGCAAAAGTGAAAAAGAAATAGATACGAGATCATTCATTGATGTTCTGATTGCTAGAGTAAAGATATTGCTAGGATTCTATCAAGTTATTGGAGAGATATTCATATCTTTACATGACGTCAATTGGACCGGGCCATTAGTTATCATGGGGAAATTGATCTCAGCCTTTGAAATTAACATCGTGCGGCTGTTTGTTCGACCGAGATGCATTGATGATAAACTTGACCTTAACCCCAAAATACAATTCATAATCGGGGCGATGTCACCGTTAGTCATAGTTCTGATCCCCTTCTTATATTATCAAGCGAAGAAGCTTTATGTCTATATAAGATTCACGCTCGCTTTCCGTTTATCTCTTCGATCCCACTTTGAAAACCTGAAAGCTTGTTTTTTTGCATGTGTAATCGTTTTATGGTTCGTGATTTATCCACCAGTGTGTTCCGTCATCTTTAGCCTTTACCCGTTATCGTGTAAAACATTCCCTTTAAACCATGATAAGACATACAACATCACACGTCTCCGGTCTGATTTTGACGTCGACTGTACAGGGCTACTGGCATACCATATTTCTGCGTTTATTCTTACCGTTGCTTATGTTATTGCATTTCCAGCGGGGCTTCTGTTGGTGCTCTGTAAATATCATTTGCGTTCTAGTACTGACGAATCATGTGGTACCGATGATCCTTCCTATGGCAACGATGACAGCACAACTGCTTCCTTAAACATCAACAGTGCTATTAACCCCCCGACGACGACTCCTCCTCCTCCATGGCTTAACTTTCTCTCAGAAAACTACAAAACTAAATTCTGGTATTGGGAAATCGTGGAACTGAGTCGTAAAGTTACACAGACACTTCTTATTACTCTGTTTGGTTGGGAGGACAGACTGACGGTCATCATAACAACGTGCATATCAGTTTTATTCCTCCTGTTGCACGCAAGGTACAGACCAATGAAGAGTTCCTACGAGCAGGGTCTACAGGTAGGTGGATTTTCTAAGCTACACATAATATAGAGGTACTGCGTCTTGATATCATAACATTCAAACAAAATCGGATTTACTATTTATCATTACTATTTATCATTTCAGATGTTTTCCCTGACAGTTATTTTCATCAACGTCATTGTTGCCGCAAACGAGTTCCCAGATGAACATGACGACTCAATTTCAGTGATCCTTGTGATACTTAACGTCATTGTTTTGGTGATCATTGCTGGTAAGAGGCAAAATTTGTGTATTTGTATATTTTTGTATATTTCATAAGTAGTGGGTTCGTAGACTAACTTTTGCGAATGGTACATTGCATATGACAAATGATGGGATGGAACTTGATGGAAATGTGGATAATATGGAAAATGGAAATAGTAGCAACTGTTAGTGCTCAATAAGGCAGCAAATATATATTGTTTTCTTTGTCATAGTCAATACGAAAATGGTAGTTTAGCTGTTTGTGACGTCATGAGTGTTGCTACTGCTCACTGGTTCTACATATAAGGAATCTCATCATGACTACATAATGCAAAAAAAAATGCAAATCGGTACTTCCGTAATTTCGAGACTTCTATTGCCGTCATAAAGACAACATTCTAGCAACCACGAAGGGATGAATACAATTTGGATTGCTTAATACATGGTGTCAGCTGTAAAACTGCCAACAATGCATTTGATAGTTTGGCAAGTGTAGACCAATTTTTACAGTGTGAAACATGTTTCCAACATGCAAGATATACAACCCAATATAAAAACATAACCCTATGTTGTACACCAAACTCATGGTCACGAACCTTTGTTTACACGTCATTATTGCGTAGTTTTAGCACGATACGGATGCCCACACGACACTCGCCTAAAGACAATGTTATGTTTATTGGTAACTAACGACGGGGGGGGGGGCGGTTTGTTAACTTTCTCCAAGGACGTGGTATCATGTTCTGGTACAAATAATAATGTTCACGAAACAGTGAGGGGCACAATTATGATTCTGATATTTAAGTTCACAACTTATCTTGGAGTATATTGGAAGTCATACTCGTGCAGTTTTCAGAGCATCCACATACTGAATTCACCGTACTTAATATATCAGTACTAGATATCCCTTAAATTGATGAAGATATGCTGATGTTTTAACGTCTTAGATTTATGACGAAGATATCATTAAATGTATTTTCTATATATTTGTTCCTGTACAGGAGAGTTGCTTGTGACAATCGTTGTACATATCAAGCATATCGGAATAATTTCCTTCGTCGTTGTGTCAATCAGAAGACTGCGAGCCTCATTTATGCGTAAGAGTGACTGACATACTGCACCATGGAAGATACCTCTCGTGGAGCTTTTAAAAGCAGATATGTAGCAATCATATCTCGTTTATGTACTGTGTTTTAATCACGTCGGAAACTGTTGAATAATATATGGTTTGCACAAATAGTTCTGTAGTACATGTAGCACCTAATACTATTTGATAACACACAAAACATAATGTATTTTATAATATCAAATTTACGTTAGTTGACGTGAAAAAAAATATATTTCCTGATGATGGCATTTTAATATCAAATGTAGAAAACAGATTGAAATTGCCTGAGAAAGGTACATTATTTCCAAATCTGTCCGTGGAAGTTTCCCTGGAGTGAAGTGTGCATTTTAACTTCTCATGTTTGTATAATTGACCGTAATCTGAATATAGAATATTGTCTAATATTCATTGTAAATAGTTTGAAATTAACTGACATGTTTTGCTGCACTATCGCACGTGTATATATTCTTACGGTAGATACTGGCGGATGTCAATTTGACAGAAATGTTCAACGGCTTTTGAATTTGTTATTCACAGTGATATGGAAAGCAAACAGTTGATATACTTTGCATGCGCTTTAACAGAGATATTTCGTTTTGGAATATTTTTCAGTCAAATTCTCGTTTTGATGGCGTTCCATAAAGATATCATGTGTTTGCAAACACTCAAATTTCGATTACTGATAATTTGATACATAAATTTTCAAGAAGATAGTTTCATTCCAAGTTTAAACGATAACAAGATGGTTTTGTACAAACACGTCTTTTTCGTCTCGAGCATGGCATGAGGAATTGAATGCCAGTTGGTTTGTCTAATTTTTACTCGTATTGAGTGGACCAAACTGGAATCCAGTGACACTTCATCTTCTGTGGGGCGGGGTGTTGGAAATTATTAATCGATTTGATGTGTATCACCATGTCGCTGATCTACAGCGAAATGCATTCTTTATTTCCAAGAGAGATACCCAACCGTTATATAACGTGTCTGAACCTCAATGATATACATTTTCATTTTATCAATAGGTATAGGTTACATTTATAACAATAACATTCAACACGCTGTTACATTGTTTGTTATAAACAATTAGTTCAATTTGATTAACATGAAACTTAAAGTAAAAGTATGGTAAAAGTATAAGCAAGCTGAGATATTGTTATATACCAACGTTAGACAATATAAACTATCAGAACTTATATCCCTCTGTTTGATCTTGTCTTCAAATAACACACAGCAGTCTTTATACCAACGCTTTCATTAATAAAAATTTAAGCCGAATCGAAAACATATTTTGTATGGAACGCAAAATGGGCAATGACTTATCGTTGTTGCATAGAAACCAAAAAAAAAACAGCATCGCATCAATACCAACTGCATGAACAGCAATCGTAACATCAAAATAATATAAATAATGTAGGGCAGTGGCTGGTGATTATCGTTCATGTAATGCATATCCGATTAATGGGTTGCTTGTTTGCGCTTCCCATATCTCTGCCAGCATCAAGGAGTGCCGAAGAGTGGCTAACAATATCTTGCATCTGTTTGTTCCACCTAGATTGATGTTGAACTATTCTCAAAGCTTTAACCGGTAGTGATATCTCTAATCCCCCGTCAAGTATTATAAAACTAAGACACTTTACGCATAGATAGTCACATACATTTCCTAACAACCCAACCCAGACTACTTTGATACGTAATGATGTTGACTTTAGTGATGCGGCACGTACAAAACAACATCCATACAGAAAGAATTATATTAAATTGAAGCATTTACGTAAAGAAGTTGAATATATTTGTTGGAACACGACATTAATGAACGATTAATGCTCTTCCCAAATGCATTTAGGTATCAAAACCCAATGGAAACTTTATATTCTTGTACCGATTATCAGAAAGTAAAAAAACGTTACTAGAATTGACTGGTATCCTTTTCTAAGGTTGAGTTAATGTATTTATAAAATCGGCAACGAGAAATGTTTATCTAAATTTTACTTGTTGAAAGATAATCAGAATATATCACCTCACTGTGCAAGGAAAGTCTCCGCATTCGTTACTTCAGGCGGTTTATACTAGTATAAGGTGATGCCTTTTGGGATGCAAAATGCCCCTGTCCCAATCCAACGTTCGTTAAACAATATTACACTTGACCCGAAAACTTGGGATGTAATCGTGTATGTAGCTCAGGGGATGAGCATTTGCAGCAAATCCGTGTACTTTTTGTGAAGTTAACAGAAGTTAAACTATCAGTAATTTGATGGTCTTGATCATCCATGCAGTGTGCAAGCTACTTTTCGAAGACGTTTTATTCAATCCAAAATATTGACTCTACTGTTGTGACAGTACTTTTGGTTTTGGTGTTGGGACTTTAACTTTTCGATGTATATTTAGATTTTAAACCAAAAACAATCATTGTACTCACCGATCACAATCATGTAACTTTTTGTTGCAGAAAATTAAAGATAAGAACCAATGGTTGGTTCGTTAGAATTTGTTATGTATCTAACAGAGCAAAGGGGAAAAAAGTTATTCTCGGCATCCTGTAAAGAGTTTGACAGTTATTAAAAACTTTAATAATCAGTTTCTGTATACTTAGTAACTTATTAGGGGTAACGTTTAAGTTCGGCAACACCAGAAATCCCAAGGTGGGGGATCGAATTGGGGGTGGGGGCAAGCAAACAGTTTGGGTGGTCAAACAATGTTTTAAGTGTAAGCACGCACCTGTATAAAGTGCGCATGGTAAAATTAAGGGGATTAGAGACCACGTCCTACCGTCAACCCACTCCCACGCTTAATCGGTGAACCATATTTGTTTTTTCTGATGAATATTTAATGTTCACATGAAAATTGTGACAAAACCTTAATGTAATATACTCAGCGTCGCACATTATCAAGAGGGATACGTCGATCGATTCCGGGAATGACAGTGACTAGCTGAACAACGTTTCGAAAAATACTAAGAGTGGCAACTTTCTTTATAGTTACAACGTACACTGTTATTGACAAGGACTGCAGCACGTTTAGATAGGTCTCATTCGTCAGAAAGAGGAATAACACTTAATTTCTCTGGAATGGCCCTAATGGAAGTTCAGGTGGCAAGCCCACTGAAACCCAACCGTTTTCAGTATAATTTGTTCTCTCGTAGCGAGCTTAGATCACAACATATATGTAAGGGAGAGATATTCAATTTCTATGGAATTTATTTCCAAGCACCAGTATGGGTTACAGTGGGAAATCCCCTGGACAATGTTGGACGTTGTTAAAGCAGGTGCCGCGGGAGGTATTCCAAGCCCGGACGCTGCAGTGCCTTCAAACAGTTCTCTTGAAGCTTTTAAATTGTTTTGTATTTCAAATCCAATGTGGAGGTCCAGGTGGTGAAGTCCCGGAAGGTGAAGCATTTTGTTAGCCTAATACTACCCAAATAAAGGAATTCGGATGTGTTTTTGTTTTTGTTTTACAGCAGCCAACTGGTGGGAGGTGAGGGGGGGGGGGGCGATGTTCAGCATCTTGATGGGGAATATCCCTGTACAGGGCTACTTCTTTCAGAAAACTACAAAAGTGTAACATCTTATAATAAAGACTGATGGCCCACTATATTTTTAATGAAATAACAAACGACTGTATTCAATTGTA
>JAAAKB020000023.1:113557-150810 GCA_010014835.2 Apostichopus leukothele | reverse complement strand
CCATCATGTCATTAAAGAAACTTCATCTTATCGCTGAATATCTATACCTGATTATCCTAAATCAAATTTGAAGCAAAAATGTGGGCAATCTCTGAATTATTTTTCCCCCTTTCTGTTTAGAGTTTGTCAATATTGACGAACCATAACATCTCTTGGAATTAGAGCTTTTATCTTTTCACTGAATATCTGTCTTTTTTATTATCCTTTTATTTCACATCTGAAGCAAGATGTGGGCAAACTATGAAAGCTCTTTTCTGCATTGGTTAAAATTTGTCAAAGATATTGACGAACGGTCTATACGCAGTAGAAAACAGATGTAACTGTGGCTAGTCCAAGCAGACGTCTACTGATTTGGAATTGAATAAATCACTAATTTTTGACTCATTAGAGTGGATAGCAGCAGAATTCTAATTGAAAAATAAAAAATGCTTTTATACTCTCTTGGCTTTTTCCCTTTGGGCTGTCAGCGGCATTCTTCTTTAATTCTTTTCCCCGATTACCGTTGCCTTTCTCCAAACTTAGTCTGGCTAAATAATAACCATGTTTAAACACTACCTTAAACCACCTCAAAACTGCATGTTTTATGAGAAAAGTTGAAAATTTGACGTTTAAAGTTGTCAAGATTGATAGTTAGCACTCTGGGCTTTAAAACAAAGAGACTCGCAGAGGCTTCACAGTGTCAGAATCGGTTTCTTGGGCCAATTTCATAGTAGCAGCACCCAGTTGTGGTGTGCTGCCGAAAGAGGCGTATAGTCGCACTTCGTAAACGAAGTTCATGGCATTTTAAAAGTCGTAGTCTGGTATAATAGGAGTGTGCTTCATGGGAGATAACTCGACCAATCAGGCGTACACTCTCTTATAATCATTTCTTTCGTCGAATGTGAGAGTATGCTATAAAATAGCGATACTTACAACTCGCGGAAAGATTTGGATTTCGTTGAATCCAGAGAGAAAATATTCTCGATGGCACAAAAACAACATGCCTCTACCACTAAATTCACGCTGGAATTAGGGTAACAAAATTTTAGACTTGTCAGAGTTATAAAACTTGACCATCTTCGATGAGTCGCAGACTACATCTTCTACGTTAAGCAATGGTAGTGATAAATATCAGAAAGAGATTAATAATAGTCAAAGAGAAAATAACACCACAAAACAAAACATTTAATTAATACATCAAGCAATGAAACTTAATTATTTTTGTACACCAACAATTCAATCATGATCTCTTCTGTAAACTAATAAAAACAAATATTAAATACCACATCTTTCACCCAGTCTGCAAATATCGACCAATAGGTTATGATTTCAATAAATCATTGTAACTTTACAAGAATCTAATGCAAGGATCGAGGAAGCTGTTATAAAGCTCTTAGGCAAAAACTAACCTCCCCCCACCCATCCATCACTCATCCCCCTCGAAATTTGAATTAAACATTTTATCACCTCTCTAAACATTCTAGGATGCAAAACAATATTCCCCTCCCAAGGATGGTGAATCAGTTCATGGCGAAAAGTTAACAATTTAATATGCTTATACATTTTGTTGTACAACCGTCCGTTTAGTGGGGTTAGTTTTTAGCTTGATAACATCTAATAGGGGAAAATTGATCAATCAATAATCCATCAATAAACCTTATCATGATGTAACACACTCCTTCCTGAACAATTGAACTAAAACAAAAATTTTTAAAAAACAACCAGAGAAGGATTCTTCTTCCTCATCTTTAATCATCCAAGACATAATAATACTTGGAAGATCTTAAGTACAACTGCCAAAAATTAAAAATAAATAAAAAATTACTCAGGAAATTACACAAGTTTCGAAGCTATACGCAGCTGTATAAGCAGAAGGAAGAACATCCACTTTTCGAAATTATGCAGAGGACCGAACAGTATCTACCTAGTTTCCAATATTCAATCTTCGGCTTTTCGGGTATGTGAAAACGTAAGGTAAACGTAAGTTAGAGAGAAGACTCGCAACAGTTAATCGGGAGAGATATAAATTACTCTCAAAAGAGGACGTTTTGCATGTGTTTAAACAGAAAAAAATATTCCAATTGAGAAAAGGTTACAAATTATCCTACACACTAGCATTGCATATATACAAATATATAGATATATAATTCTCTATTTAACGTTTAAAAAAAACACAACCAACTATGATAAACTTCTTCTCTAAACATTACAAATATAAACCAATGTCTGTCTTGGTGAGAAAAAAAAAAAGAAAAGACAATTAAAAAATAAATACTCTGAGATACTCACTACTTACAAAGACAGAAAACACTTCTTTTTTTTACACAATTTAAATAACTAATAGGGTTGCAGCATTTTATGCCAATGGGATCAAAAACTAGATGATAAAACGGACCGTTCCCCTCTCTCGTTTGATTGTAGGAAAGAATATTGACATCTTCCGAAAAAAAGGGGAAGAAAAGGAGTTTATTACTAATTTATACTCCCGAATAGTACCAAAACTTTTGCCAGACATGACAAACAAACTGATTTGCTTCATTTATAATTTTTTCAGTTGGGTTGACCTAAAAACTTCATTAAATCGCTACGACTGTTGATTAAATATTAACACAGAAAACATAATATTCACTTTGTCACATTGGACAGCCATCCAATGGACATATGTACTATTGTAAAGGAATGACCCTGTACTTGATAATTTCACAAATCAGGGTTGTCAACACCAGGGTATCAATCATTAAATCAAGTGTCCAGGAGAATGAATGCTCGTCCATAAAAACAAAACAAAGAATGGTCTACCAAAAACTGAATTCAACGGTAGCTTTTAAGTAATGTGCTTTAACTGTTACAGAGAGAGATCATGAAGAATTGTGGTGTACAATTAAAACGTGTTTAACCTTTGACCTTTCTAAAAGTTACTACCATTGTTATTATTGTTGGGACCGCTGGACCAAAGGTTCCAGCCCCCTCCAGCGCCGTTGGTCGATGGACTGCTCCAGATGCTGTTACTGAAGAGCCCCCCGAATGAACGGTCCGGTTCCTGTCAATAAATCGAAAACAAGAAATGTTAGCCTTCTCTTCAAACTCTAGCCTTGCCTGAAATCTTTTGATTGAGATGTGCCAGTTTCGTCCATCCACATGTAAACAGCCACTTAACTAGCCTGGATCCCATCAGCAGCAATATCTTTGATAAACGGACTTTAAGAATACCCAGCAAAAGGACAAAATTCCAAGTTATCTTATGGGGAACAGGACACAAGATAAGGGTCCCCAGCAAATGTGTTACCTAACCAAACTTACCCTCTCACCCCACCGCGATCCCTTTCTTTCCCTGTAAACCATTCAAGAAGTGGTCTTTGAATCATTAATTTGAGATATTCGATCACAAACAATCATTGATCAACAACAACAACACATTCTAAGAAGGGTTAATTACAATCGATATCTATCCCCAGGCACATTTAATACTCGTCCAGCAGAGAACAAAAATGCCTTACTCTGTTAGCCTGAGTCGTCAGACCCAGTCCACCACTGTTGTCCAGTAAGGACCCTCCGCTAGTGTCCAGTAAGGACCCTCCGCTGTTGTCCAGTAAGGACCCTCCACTGTTGTCTGGTGAATTCCACATAGGGAACAGACTGCTGTTGGAGTTGCTCCAGTCGCTGGCGCTTGCGGCACTGCTGCTAGGAGGCAGCGGGATAGGTCCCATCGGAGACCCCATGTGACTTGTAGGGGGGTTGATGCTTCCATTGTGATCCCAGATGGAGGAAGAGGAGGCTCCCTGTGGTGGTGTGTAGAAGCTCTGAGAGCAAAAAAAGAGGAACAGGAGAGAAAAGAGAAAACAAGATGGATGACATGCTGAATTTTCTCCTGTCAAATTGCTGGTGAATTACTCCCTTTGAAGACCGTAGCTACTTCCACCTATTAATCTTTCACTGCAAAATATGCAAGGCATAGATTCATTTGTTGCAAAAAGTATTGCCTAGCAACAGGGTCAAAAGTTAACGGAAAGCCTGCGGACAGAAGATAAGTGTTCGATGCCATAGTCAAATCAGAGGTTAGATTGGAATGCAGCTGACATGATGACAGCTATTGCCTCTTTCATGGTTTTTTCATCTTTAACGATATGCTCAATGTCCGATGTGAACCTTGAAATTCAGATCGAAGATGCTGTTGGTTCCTCAGTACGAACCAACTCGTTGAATTTGATTCATTGTTTTATACATTTTCGATATCTCAGGAAACAAATGTAATGTCCCTTTCACACAGACAACAGTGGAACCATGAATGACATCTAATAAGAGGCCATATAAACAGTCCCATCTTCCTACAAAATTTCATCACTTCTAAAACAGATGATATAATGGTCTGTTTTGCTATCCAATAACAGTCAAACACCAACACATTATATATCAGAGTGATTCCACAAGGACAGGAACTATTACGCTTGTTTTCAATGGAATATGTGCAGGAGTTTCCAGGAATGAGGAAAGTAAAAATTACACATTTTTCAGCACAAAGTGACAGGTAACTTCTCAAGCAACCAAGTATGTCATTTATTCCCCCTTAGAGGCTTCATTATGTACTAGACTCCACTACTTAAATGTTGTTCCATTTTTGCAAGGTTAACCCCAGAAACTATTTTTGGCATTATACCAATACCAGAGTTACATCTTCTTTTTCTCTTTGCATTTGTACAGATAATGAAACAATTGATAGAAAAACATGAAAAGCATTTCAGAGAGAGATCTCAAAGTGATTCTTCCGATGCACTCACCGGCTGGGAGCTTGGAGGGTTATTCACTGGTCCCGTAGACCACTTTGGTGGCGAATGGTGAATCGGGGTGTTAGGGAATCCAGGGGGTGACTTCCACAGGCTGTTTGAACCCGGAGCTTTGCTAATAGGAAAGTTCTTCCAGTTCTCTCCTCCCAAGGAGTTCATAGCTGTCAACAACAACAAAATATTCTGAATTTGATGGGATTTAGAGATGTGAGAGGGTATTAGGTCACTTTTACCACTTGCATAGATGACACAGAGTCACTGCATTGATCAGTCTAGTAGCCAAGGTGAATCACTATAGCAACATTGGTGGTTGCAACCTGCTATTCTTGAAGAGCTTGACTAAATATACTCCCAACAGATGTCCATCCTAGCCCTTCACCAACCACACTGATCCGTTCTATTACTTCACCAATCCAGATCTATCCATTCTCTACACTAGCTGATCTCTATTCCACCCCTATCCCTACACCAATCCACCTAACATCTTCACCAATTGAACCTTCACTAATAACACCCCACCTCCGCCCTCCCCACTTATTAAATCAGTCCCTTCCCGCATACATCCTTATTTCTTCACTAATCCACCTCTATCCCATGACTAATCCCCCTATCTTTAAACGGATTGAACCTTCAGTGATCACACTTTCCATCCCCCCCTCCCCCAAAATTATCTTAAAAGTAATCCGGTTCCCCTCTGACATCCATCCTTATTCCTTCACAGACACAATCCTATTGCTCGACCATCCATCTACTCAAACATCCCGGCTCCATCCCTTCACCCGTCCAATGTATTTTATCGCAGCGGTCCTACCTGCTCTTCCAATGGAGGAGAACCGACTACCAGTTGCCTCCTGGTGGTGGGGGTAGGATAGGGATGAAGCATCTCCTTTTGGCCCTTGCTCCCAGACACCGACTCCAAAGTCATCTGCCGAGAAAAAGGAGGGGGGGGGGGAAACAGAGGGCGATGAGAAGTGAAAATGCACCAAACATACAGAAACTAATGACACAAACAGATGAATAATCAAATCAAATCACCATTTAACAGTGTACTAAGAACATGCTATATCTCCTATAAGAGTACAATATGGCAAAGTGGATTGTGACAAATACAAAGCAAACTGCAGTTTGGCTTCTACCCTAGGATGTTTTAGATATATGGATAGCTATATGGTTATTCAATATACACTCCAATATCCCCCCAACCCCCCTCCCCCTGGCCCCAGCCGTACCCAGTACGACGTTTTTCATGTATTCACTTTAATGAAGTTCCCAGAGATGTAGTTCTTGTTTCCTTTCCCCCCCCCCAACCCCCCCCCCCCTCCTGGAGAGATGTAAATGTTCATGAAAAGGCAACAAGCTTACTCTCAGAAGTCTTTGAATAGTAGTGGATACACACTTGCTTCAAACAACTTCATAATTAACAACAACAAAAGAACTTAAGTTTGAGCCAAAACTATGCTTACAAAATAGTTAATGAGCTTCCAAAGAGTTATGAAGAGTTGAAAAGAATGTACACTGTTGTTCCATGACCTTTGACCAAGTACAACTGTAATTTCAGGTACTAAACCATTTAAAAACCAAAAACAACTGCAACCAATTCAGCGAGTCTCTAGCGTCCACTCACCTGCGGAATATCCGTAAGACGGCTGCAGCCCGGAAGATGCTCTCAGTCTTGCAGGGCCCTGATCCATCTGCTTTATCTTGGAAAACATTCCAGAGCTTTGGAAAGGAAAAGCAAAACAGAAGCAAAAATGAAGGGCTTCACCAAACCATTCATCCACTAACAATTGTTCTTTGTATTTGGTTCTTCATGTAACATCAAGTCAACATCCAGCTAAATATAATTGTCCAAAAGAAATTGATTTTTTCCATTATTTCCACAACTTTTCCCAAAGAGAAAATACCATTATAATTTGAGTTTGAAGAATGGTGATTACTTGAGTGACCACCAGTGCTTTGGTCCAGTAGTAAATATCACTGGTTGCGAGTATTAACCACCATCAGGTCAAAGTTCAGTGGGTATTATCTTATCTGACGGTAAAATTCATTACGGCCTAACGGACTCTGTCTGTGAATAACAGACTTTCACTGTGACTAACAGACTCAAGTCTTTGGTTTGCATACATGGCAGTGCCAAGCATTAAAGACAGGTGGAGTATAAAATAATCTTACTTGGTCGGGCTGTTGGACGTTCCGCTGCTGGTGTCTGAAGCGGAATCCAGATCACGAGGGTTCTTCAAAGTTCTGCCTCTCATCAGTCCAATGTTAGATTTACTGCCTCCGACTCCTGTCACAGAGAGAGAGAGAACCAGATTAGACAAACTATTATTAAACTGAAACCCAACTGTTTTGGTGATGCATCAATGCAAATCAGACATTACATATGGAAAAGCTTTGTCTCGAGGGCTCTCGCTAAACGAGTCGTTTTACGGAACTGAGCAGAAATTTAACATTTCGGAACATTTGTGGTTTTGTAAAAACCAGAGTGAGTGTAATCAAGTCGATCTTATCTTATATATATAAATGACAGAACTCACCTTGTACGGCTGAGAATGCGGATACCTTGCTGTTAGGAGTAGAGTTGGTCTTGCTGAGTCTGGGCTTCTTGACATCGGATGACTTTCCGGAGACCACACTGCTGTAACTGTTGGTTTTCTCTGCTCCTCCTCCGCCGCTCTTCTTGGCTGTTTCGTTACCTCCGCTGCCGCTCGTAGGGTTACTCTGACCGATGAAGGCGTTTCTGGTCGGTGTCTGGACCAAGGAAGCCTTGGGTTGTTGAGGAATGTGCGGTGGCATGGGCCGTGGCAGCTCCCACAGAGGTGGCGGCGAGTCCTTCTCTCGCTCGCTGCTCGCAGTGCTGGTCGTGTCGCTATCGGATGGTTTAGCTATAATCAAACAAGGGCAATTAACTTTAGTTATCTGGGCAACTACGTATGTTACAGGTATGTTAGTAAGTATATTAATACTAACAGTAGCTTACAAACAATAGCAAACTGGAACACAAATCCTATAAAATTCAGACCCAGAAGGAAAGAGAATACATTACATGATTAACAACAACAACATTGCAACCTACGCTTTGACACACACAAGGCTTAGGTATTGGTTCCATGAAAAGACATGACAACTCATAGAGTACAAACAAGACAATACAGGGGTGTGGGGATGGGAGGTGTGGGAATGGGGTGAGATTGTGGGGTTGGGTGGGAAATGCCAAATAAGATCTATCAAAGCAGCAGGCTAAAACATGTGAAAACTATCCACCGGCTTTCAACCCAGCAGATTGAGTGCACCGACGATATGACGGTACAAACGTCTTTATTCACCGTGGGATTGTCCTCGATCAAGGTAAGACCACCATCAGCTGGCTTTTCACAGCCAACCATTCTGTCTAAGTAAATACTCATTATATCACATATAAATACATATATATTATCACTTAAATACTTTAGCTACGACTCACAAGCCATGTGCAACTGTTGCCATGGTAACAAGGAAATAGCGATATGATACCACACTCTACAGCATACTTCAGGTCTACTAAACCTTCCCGGCTCTTTGCCGAAGCAGTTCATGATCAGCCGTCAAAATCAAGACCTGAGAACTAAGAACATGACTTACTCTTAAGTTTGATATTTCTGGTTGCCTTGGCAGCAGCTTTGGCTGCCAATGAATGAGGCGAGGTTGGTTCCTTGGAGCTTGGGTGTTGTGAGGCAGAGTGGTACCTCTTACGTCCGGCTTCCAGAGAAGTGGTGTACGGTAGTTCCAAAGAACTGATGTGGGAGAAGAGGAGACATGTTATGACAAGATTTCAACCCCAACTCAGAAAACTCTATTCACAGACTCTTAAAGAATAAACTACTTGCAATGCTGCCAAAACAATCGGGGTAGAAGGAATACAGAGTTCATCAATGGTTTTAAGGAGCCTTCCCTTTCATTATAAGCTAATGTTGAGCTGGTATTCATGGTACAAGTGCCTCTTGTTGCTTCCAAATGTAAGTTATCAGTACTGGATGTTATTCTAATATCAAGGAGATTACGCAGAAAGACGCAGCACAGATGTCACCGTTCTATTGATATCGTTCCAACCATATATTAAATCCAGGCCAACCTTTAGGATTTGTTCTAGTTGTCCCTCTGAAAATTTTTTGTCTGCTACAACCATCTCCAAAGTGACAGAGGGCAAATTTTTATTATCATTTTAACTATTTAAGGCGTTTTAGTTACGATGCAATCTGAATTTTAAGTATGTCTCTAGTCATCAGCTGGACTAACACCATAGAACAGAATTTGGTTGTCACTGATTCGAATGATTAAAGAAACATGAACCATTTTGTTGACCTACCCAGGGGGAAGATACAAGAAAAGGGTTCAAATAGTGAAAACCCTTGGTCAAAAAGATCACAGTTCATTTGCAAGATGTAAAACATTCTGAGTGTAATATTACATGCTGTTTATTATTACATGATTATCAGTATTCTTAATCTTTTTTTTAAGAATAATTTTTTTAAGAATAATTTTTTTAAGAATAATTTTTTTGTAAATAACAGTTTTATCAATTTTTTTATCAAATTCTGCTGCTGCTGCAGGTCTTACCTTGGTTTGTTTACGTCGCCAGTCTTTGGGAGGTACTTTCGTCTCGATGATCGGCTCTTGACGTCTTCAAAGCTGTTGTCCTCGGTATCGGCCGAGTCCACGGCGTTACCCTTGCTGGTCTGTCGGGACTTGGTCGGCAACAGCTGAATGTCGTCAATTTGATTCATAGTCTGAAAGGTGAACGTCGACATATCAACCTAAACTGACCAGAATATAGTTCAACGCATGACATACATTTCAAGAAACCCATTTCTATCTCCTGTTTTTCCTAATTTCTTTTTCTTTTTTCTTCTTTCTTGCTCACTTCATCCCATTTCTGTGTTTTATTATACCTTCATTTACGTACCATCTTTATAGTTTACACAGTAGTATGGTTAAGCATTACAGACGAACTAATGGTAACTGTGGCAAACAATCGTAGAATGCTCTCTGTACAATACCATCACATATTACAGTACAGCAACAAATATATCACCTTGTGATGGTCATTTAACACCTATAAGATTGCTCACCAAACCAATAAATATTTTGCAAGCAGCTGGTTGCAGTGACAAAATAAACAATTGAAGAGAAAAAATGGTGTTGGTTTGCTGTATTATTTGTCACAGCAGATCTTAAGAGTCTGTTTTCAAATCACTATGAAGATTTAGCAGAGACCATCATACTTTTCAAGAAAGATGCACATAGCTTAGCCTTGTGTACATAGTTGTCAAATTGGAGCTGTAGCTGTTCAGTGCCATTTGGTAGTCAGGCCATAGCAGAATAGCTTAAAATCTTGAGAGAGGCTGTTTTTTTTAATAATAAAAAGATTTAGCCAAGACCTAGGAATCTCGGTGGGTGGCACGTGGGCCAAATCCAGCCCACATAAGACTTCAAGCTGGTATGTGACAAAAATCAGCCTACAATCTTGCACTAATCTGGTTTATAGGCCCATAGTGTGTTATACTTGAGTACCTAACAAGACTACCCCTGAATATAGCTGAGTTAGGAATAGTGAGATTCTGTTTTACATTGTCTAGCCTATTTCACATATGAGTAATCTAGGGCTGCAGCTCTTCTAGCAATTAACTGGTAAGGCTCAGGAACAGTTTTTTTTTGTTTTTTTTGGGGGGGGGGGGTGTTGTTTAAAGGACTTCACTGGGTTCCCATGGACATTTATACTGGTAACGTAACTGAAGTAAATGGAATTGAACGTGGTTTTAATATCCAGCCAGTTACTTTTGAAATAAGAGAGCAGACTACTTGGGAATTACATTCAAAATTTCAAAGTTAAAATATGTTGCTCATCATATTTTCTCCCAGAAAGGATGATTTTTATGAAGTAGTTTCTTCCCCTTGTGTACCGTATACGATACTCACTTGGCGTTTTCCTCTATCGGCTTGTTCAGAGTCGGCTGTGGACTCTTCCGTCGTTGTCGAGGAGATATCGTCGCTATCGTTGGTTTCTTTTGTCTCGTAATTTTGTGCAGTCTTGAAATCCTTCCAGGATTGCTGCTTCCCTAGGTTTCCTTTGGCCTTACGCTTGCTCTTGCTCTTCGACTCTAGAGGGCGTTCCGGTGAGACTTTTTCTTCCAGCTGTGTGGGTTCCTCCGGTGGCTGGACTTCCGGAATCTGGTCTTCTTTGATATCGGGTACATCAGTCTCTTCTGCCGCCTGCTTCTTCTTGGTACGACTACCCGTCTTCGTTTCCTGGTTAACTAAAGTTTCATTCGATGAGGGTGTCTGCTTTTCACTACTACGACCGGCTCCTGTCGATCGATTATTGCTAGTACTGTTTTGGAGGTCGTTGATTTTCATCTTCTCTCGAGGGAGGTTTATTTTGGATTCTGTGTGTCTAGGATCTAACTGCTTATTGTTGTTTAGGGAGGAGGCCCTTTGTCTTAATGAAAGTTTGCTACTTAAGTTTCCCAGGACACTGTAGAAGAATATAAGAGATTAATATTCAAGTAACCTGATCAAAATAGAAACAAGCATTGATGGTATACAATAACCTATAGGCTACACAGTGGCCTATAGGTTACACACTGGATACATGCATTGATGGTAAATACTGGCCTATAGGTTACACACTAGATACATGCATTGATGGTAAATAATGGCCTATAGGTTACACACTAGGTACATACATTGATGGTAAGTACTGGCCTATAAGTCACACACTAGGTACATGCATTGATGGTACATACTGGCCTATAGGTCACACACTCATACCCTGCGTACCGTTATTGAGGTTACATGATGTAACAACAATCAGGTCAGTGTGAAACCACAGGTTCTTTTTTCCTCCTTCACAGACCCAATCAATATTTGCAATTTCGGATAACAAATTCAGTTCCCTAACCCTTACCTTGTTTTATGTTTTTTATTGTTGTCTGCAGCTGCCCCACCACCTTCTCCAGAACCTGACGGACCAGATTTGCCTCTCCCGGTATCCCCGATCGATCTCAGGTCCAACTTCTTCCACGTCTGACCATCGGGCGTGCTGTTGTCGCTGGCGGTCTGTGCCGGCAGTGGCTCCATGAAATGCACCGCCTCCAGGTAGGCCACCATACATATGACCACCAGGAAGAAGCACATGACCGCGGCTACCACAAAGTACATGGGGTACTCCCAGGCGGGTCGAGGCACTGCGGCTGCGCACATTGAGAGTAAGTGGTGGGGCAGAGATGCGATCAGGTTGTACTCTAAGATTTCCTTATTGGCCAACTGGATCTGAAGTGTCCGAACCACCCTGGCCAGAGAAAAATCTGGACAAAACCTGTCAAATGACACGGAGAAAAAAATGTTAAAGTTTTGCAAATCATACGTTGGTCAAACAGCGGCTTGGTTTGTTATACCTTGTAAATCTCAATAAATCAATCCATCAGTCAATCAAATAATCAATCAAGTCAATCACTTTATGAATAACACATTACATAGAATTAAATTTGTCTCCTGATCGGAAATTAAGACCGCAGATTCTACAAACTGCATGAAAGGTTCTAAAGTGATGGTGGCAGTCTTCATCAATCAAACACATAAAACATGACATCCTGACATTGCTGTTTTCTCTAAAGTTGGTTTGTGAGGTAAGCTGTCGGTAAGTAAACCTTAAAAGCCCCCCCCCCCAACCCAACCCCCCACTGTAACCAGTATACCAACGGCTCTAACATAGACTGCAACACAAAAGACTAACTGTAACATCCGACTGTAAAGAAAAAAGAAGCATACTCTGCCGGATAACTTTTCTTAGATGATTTTAGCGATACAATCTCGCCTTTGTCAAAATTCATGCCTTGAAAGAGAGACCATATAAATCATCCTTTACAAAAGATTTATGACGACATCTTACGTAATATCCAGTCTAGCCGTACTGTTGGGTTGAACAAACAGAGGTTCACATTGCAGCACCCTGAACCCGTAACCCTCACACTGCTGGCCGTTGATGTACCAGGAGTTAACGTGTAAAGCTATCTGACCAGTATTCTTCAGGTTCAGAGTCCGCTTGACCGTGAAGTGAGGTGGAGTCCTAGCCGTGGGGCTAGATCCTTCAGAAGAAAAAAAAGAAAGGGAGAAAAAGACATATCAGTCAAAATCTGATACAAATGCATACCTTGTCACTGTCCACAAGTTACATATTTTCTCAGCACCAGTAATGTCAGTAGTCATTAGCTCAGCTCACCCTAAACATCACTTCAAGTCTTGACGTTGAGAGTTTCAAGAGGCAATTTAACCATTATTTTTATTTCTTCTGTTTTAGCAATCTACTGCACACAATAACATTTCTCCTCATCCGGCTATTGTTTCAGCTGTGTATTGTTTCGCTGTTTTACGTAACACGTACTGCCTTGACTCTGATTGGTACGTCCATAACATGCAACGATAGTAGCTTAATATAACCATGCACTGGCTTATGTTAATAACAGCCAGATATGTGGACCAAAAATGGAGGTACAGCAATAGCTTTTAAAAAATCTTTTGTTGTGGTCTGTTTGCTTCTTATGCCATCACAACCACATTGTTACCAAGAATTTACTTTCCCAATGTAAAGTAAAATTTTTATTTGTTGATGACAAACACACTTGGTTGACGAAAATAACATGTGGAACAGTAAAACAAACAAAAAACTTTGAATATTTAGAGAGAGCAAGCATACCACAGTAATACATAAAAGTCTGTTTGAGAAGTGGTAAGCTATTCAAGTTTTGGAGTCTTATCAAATTCAGGTCATTGCTTGCATGTTGTCTGTTTCCTTCTTATGCCGCAAAACCACATTATTAGAAGAATTTTATTTCCCCAATGAAAGTTCAATTTTTCATTTGTTGATGACAAACACACTTGTTTGACGAAAATAACATGTAGAAGAGTTAAAAAAAAAGGAATATTTAGAGAGAACAAGCTTAGAAGCATAAAAATTATACCAGTAAAAGAAGAAAGACTTACTGTTACAATCGTTTAAATGTTGCACTTTCATATCAAAGACAATATTGCTGTTGGCGCCGGGTAGCTTGCTGTTAAGTTTCAGCTCTGCTTTGGCGCCCATACCTTGTACGAGGAAACCATCAACCACTGAGAGGTTATTTCTAACAGGAACGAAAGAAAGAAAGAAAACGAAGGTGAAGTAAATGACCAAGTTTTCCAGTGTTGGCATTGTCTGATTTAAGCAATAAGTATAAATTCTGCAGTAATCTGTGCAAAATAATACAAAACCCTAGCCCTCCCCTCCCCTACCCTACCCTCCCCAATCCTTATCCCTGTCTTACCCTCCCATTACCCTTTTCCTTCCTCTCCCACTCCCATTCCTTGTATTAACCCAAATCGTCATCAATAAATAAATAAAAGTGGCAACATCTTACCTGATGACGAACAGCGATACCCGTTCCTTGTTATCGTAAGGCCTAAAATTGAGATGAACGGTAGCATTCTGCTTGGGTTTAAGAGACATAGCAACAAACGATGGATCTGGTTTGACTCCAAAGGTGTCTTCGATTGTGGCTAGATGAGACTTGACGCAATTACCTCGACAGTCCTGTCGACAGAACAATGAATTTGAAAAGTGTCATTTGAAATGCCTTCATTAATTTCAGAATAGGCTCTCATACGTTGAAAGCACTGACAATCTGTCAATATAATCACATTTCCCCCAATGGATTTTCCCACTTTTCCCAATGAAAATATCCAAAATGGGATTTTTGTAGTCTGACTTCACAACTCATCAAATCATCATCACTTACCTTTCTTCCAATATCTTTGACTGAAAATGGGTTGGGATCTTTTATGTCAATTGATTCTGGGTTAAACCTGAAAATCAAAAAATAAATAAATAAAAAATATAAAGTGACACATATTAGTATCTTTTTCTAGAAAATACAACTTTATTCGAAATAATTCTATACAGTTTTCAAACGTATTGTAGTCCATTCATTCAAGAAAGAGATAGTGGACTTCTCTTTTATGGCAAAAAACCTGCATAAACCTGGTAACATATCCGGACACCCAGCTTTTAATGTCTCTTTTTTGGTGGGGGGGGGGTGGAATTGTAACTTTCTTGTGGAATTAACCAACTATTATGACACTATCAATATAATATTTATGACCCATTTTTTTCTTTCCTCCTTCCTATTTGTTTCTTTGGCGTGGGGAAAGATATCAAGTATCTAAGATGCAACCCGTTGGTTTGAACAATGGATTTTGAACTGACCTATCGGAGAAGAGATCCAGGATGGCTGACGGTTCCTTGTACGCAGTGATCGGTACTAGCTGTAGCAAAATGGTGGATTCTGTGGGATTCATGATGGTCACAATGCTCTTCTGTAGGGGCACAGGGAAAGAACACATAATACACTCTCAAGTAGGTCAATGATACCAAAGAAGATGGCAAATATCAAATATAAAAGCTGTATCATTAATACAAACAAGCACAAACTGCAGGGAAAACATTACAACTTCCACAATGTACTTTACCCTAAAAAAAACTTTTTTTTGTAAGAAAACCTTCAAATAAACTTGTTCATATTTTTTTCCCCCGAAAAAATCTTCCAAGAAACATTTATATGAATTCACCAAGGACTCATACCAACAACAGTAATTACTATACTCCACAAAATTTGTAAAACTTTTCCTTTATTTGTTTTCCTTTTTTTTGCCTGAATTTGGTACACACAGTTGGTAAAAAGTACAGTCATAAACACATCTGTTCAACCTTCTTGTAATCACTAGAAAAAGTCATGCTTGGTACAATCAAATGCCAATGACTCTTCAAAATTACATTATAATGCTTAATTGTACAGATGGTCAAAGTCAAAGGACCCTCCATGGCAAGATACTTACCGCTCCACTATCGACCAGAGTCATGGGAAACTTGACGATGTCCTTAGAGGTTAGCTTTGGCCAAGTCAGCTCAGCGCTGACAGAAATTGGCACATCTCGGACAAGGTTTGTGGCAAGTCTCATGGTGGTGTTGACCCTACATGGTGAAAATATGGAATGCTAATAAAACATTTTTCACAAACACTATTATGTACAGAGGATTTTTATTTTGTTATGTCTGTCTTTCTGTGTTGTTTTATTTTTTTTCTTCACTCTCCACAGCTGTCATTAGGCTAGAACGTACTTTACATGATGTCCTCATCCAGGTGTACAGCATCAGACCTGTGCTGATACCGACCTCTATTGAATTTACAAAGGACTCCCCACCTCCCCCCTTCCCCCCCCCACAACCTCATCCTCTTTTCTCCTAACCATCATTTACTCTTGAGCTAAAACTTGTGACACTCGTGACATTCTTGAATCAATAAAAATGTATCGGTGCTTACTGGACTTGACCAGCCTCCTGCAGTTCCATCCACTTATTTCTCCTAAAATTATAAAAGAGTCTATCAACTTCTTGATTATCGTCCGACTTGAGAGAGGCCAGCCACATCTGTCCATCTGTGTGAAAAGAGATTGGTGCAGAAAAAATGAAGCATGCAAAGTTACTGGAGGAGAAAATTCAAATATTTCATTCAATTTTTCAATCATCTTTTTTCTTTTGTCAACGGAAGACGAGATGGAACCGACATGACACTTTAAATAAAGGAGGCATTCTGGACTGAGAGAGGAATTACCTCCAAGACTTCAGAGACAGCCCTTTAAGATAAACTCTGTAATTCTTGAGTCCATGATGGAAAATTCACAACAAAATTTTAGAAAGCAATTAGAAAATGAGAAGAATATGACAAGGTTGTTATAGATCCCTCTGATACAAGATTGACTCCATTCCTTACATTCACCCCTCTTCACAAACACACACACACAGCAAACAACAAGAAAGGGGGGAGTAGTGACCCTTACAATACATTAGATACCTAGAGGGCTTTTGTAAGTCAAATGCTAACAGGAAAATGCCAAGACATCACACAGAAGTTAAGACTGGTTCTATCCTCTTAAAAGCATTTCTTTGAATATCTTTGAGTATTCATTTTCCAGGAATTGACAGTTTTGTAAGAACACTTAGCGTTCACAATGTTGTCACAGTGGCATGGGTTGTACAGTCTATCACTGAATGTTACTAACAGCAGCTTCTAATTGCTTAATGTCATCATCCCTTCCAGCTTTGATCCAATCTACAGGTGATGGCATATCTCTCTCTCTCTCTCAAATAAAAAACACAGCTTCCACGAACATCTACTGACAAAGACTTAATGTTTCAAATATCCCTTTGATACGATCTAAAACACAGATCTCTGAAATTCTGCAAACCTCCGGGGAGTTAAAATTACCTTGTGTGTTTGTCGGCAGACCCACGTAACAGTCGGCTTGACATCGTTTTCGAACGTCGAAAGCTATTTTACCGATCTGAAGTAGAAGGAAGCGAGAGGAACCGTGAATTCATGAAAGAAGCTAAATGCAGTACCCGTAAGAGACCCATACGATATTGCCATTTGCCTTATAATTCTCAGCACCCCTCGTAGAAAACAGAGAAGACTGCAAAGTTAGCTGTCATTCCTCCATGCTCCCTCAAAAACAACATGGCTTCCAATTAGCCAGTGGCTGACTTCCTAGTCCTAATGGGTTAATGATTTATGAAGCTGTTTACTGCAATAGAGACCATTTTGTGTCCAGAAAACGTTGAGTTTATAGTATTCAATGGATTCAATTACAAAACCTGTGAATATCCATAAACTTAATTTCAGCATCGTCAATGCAGTTTCCATAAAAAGTGACAAACTTGGTGTAATTTTCAGGTACCCTTATCACTTCTCTTTTGAATGCTTCAAACCTGGCAAGTTCAATGCAACATGCCATCCTTCACTGTACCTCACTCACTGTAGGAAACAGATGGAAAATAATGACCAGCTGTTATCGACAAATACGACCCAAGTCTGCTTCAAATTATTGACGAGGAGAGGATTAATAATTACCTCACTGTAAGTAATGATTCATCTCTTAATCCTTAATCAATGATCTATCCGTGTTTGCTGACTCTCTTGTCATTTCTGTTTCGGCAAGTATTACGTGAGCATGTCTCACTTCCTAAGATCATGTCTATCCTTGAGCTTTCACACCACTAATTTAACCCATAACATATCGAAGCAGCATGCTATAAGTTTTGCTATAATATTCCAATGATATCACGGCCTTCCACATTGTCCATAAGACACAATTTCTCCTGCAGTTTTTTCAGATATTCTTCTTTTGACGACAAGAAATTAAAAAATTAAACTTGACATATGTTGTAGTACATTCCATCGCAGGCACAGGCCAATGCTGTTAGATGGGTACCATAATGAATGGAAATCATGGACCATAGCTTACTTTTAACTTCTTTGAGGCTTCAATCTCGAGGCTGACGGATTTTTTCGGAGGCTTGAAGTAGAACTGGTCATCCGGTGGTTGAGACTTTAAACTTTCCACTGTCATTTTGTGGCTAAAGCTGTTGTGTAGAGTGATACTTTGTGTCTGCACTAAGCCCTGGAAGTAGGAGAACGTGTAGAAAAACATACGAGAATGAAATTAAAAAATAACATTCTTCCATGTTCCTTCTTTCCAGAACCACATTTCCCCCAAACTACATAAAAATGGGTTGCCAAGCTTTCACGGTGGGTCATGAGCTGGGTCATCAAAAAGCAAGAGACATTTAATCGGTAAATTATACCTCTGATAAAATTTGAGCTCGAACTTCCTCTGTGTCATGCAGTGGCCTGTCTTATCAAGTTTTGATAAATCTCAGTATGTGTGTTGTTGTTTACTGACTTTCAGTCAATCAATCAATCAATCAATCAATCGATCAGATCAGTAAATAAGCATCAATCACCAGAGAGTAAATATATATATATAAATTGGGGTGATTTTAGGCCTCAGAGATTTATGACTCGAGGTCCAGGGTAGTCACAATATGGCTAGCAAAGTCACCCAAATAGGTTTGGGGAGCAAGGTCATAGAACACAAAAGCAACAGTTTGTAAGTAAACCAAAAAAAAAACACAAATTTACAAAAGCAAAGAAATCTTTGCTGGAAAAGGATTCGTACGGTTGACTTAACAATTACAAGTTCTCTGCTTTACCGACTGAGCGATCTTAGCCCTTAGTCTGTGGACGATCCTAAACTTAGACAATGATTTCTTTGCTTGCCCTAAGGCAAACAAATCCTTTCCGGGGATAAATACTTCTAGAGTTCTGCAACCAACAAATGGAACTAGTTAACAAAGTCTGTTTTTCAAAGGGACATACTGATAGCAAATCTCTGAGAATGAGGTGTGTGTATTCTTACCGGATACGCCGAAACGAATACCACTTTCTCTGGCTTGATGGTAACATATCCCTCTACCGCCTTTAATATTGCTTCGTACTGCTCTATATGGTACTGTGTCTCTAGATGGACAACTCCGCTGTAAAGTCCTTCGTCCTCTGGCGTCTTCAGTCGTAGCAGCATAAGGGCATAGTGGTGTGCAGGAATTGTGATCTATGGAGGAGAAGGGTGGGGGGGGGGGGAAACGTGAGATTTAACTTCAACAAAAGTGCATTAAATATGCAACAGATACCAAATGAAAGAAAAACTTTTCTGAATTTTCCATGCATGTATTTTATGGAATTCGTTTCGTTTTGCTTCTATTTTAAGACCTCATTCTGGTGATTTTGCTCTTGGTGGAAGAGTGATGAAGATGGGTTAGGAGAAGGGGCAAGAGTGGGAAGGGCAAATGTCCGAGAGTAACAGCAGGGGGAGGTGAGGGGAGACCACAGGAAACAGAGGAAGAGGGTGACACCCGCTTGTAACAGGAATGGAGACAATGATAAGGAAGATACATAAGAGTAACAGAATAGGTTGGGGCAATACAGACTAATCAGAGCTATTTTTGAAAAAAATGACTCCATATCTTAATAAACATGACTGTATGACTCATAAGAATGCTAGCAGCCAGTGTTAAAAACCACAGGGAGCTGCAACACAACAGAAGCGGTACAACAATAGCTCGCAGAGAGGGTATTGATTAAACTTACTCTACTGTAACGGACTGGAGGGTAGTCTGCTTCCAGAAACTCGTCCCCTAAATAGGTTGTGTTTCCTTCTTTCACCTCCACAATGACTACTTCACAGTCTGGTAGAGTGCACCTCATTACCGTAACAGGAACCTGTCGAGCAATCAAGAAAAAATCCACACAGGTGTACACAGAACTGAATGGCAAACGGTCTAGCAGTCAAAACAATCAAAATCAGCGACTGAAGTTGTTTACAGGACGGATGATACGACAATGCACTATTTATAACACAAAACTATTACACCAATAGAATACCGACACACGATACTCTACTTGTACACAGATCCTTATACACCAATTCACCATGTATACACCATTCCATGTACAAAACACAGTACTAAAATACCTAGCCTTATACACCAATGCACCACTTATACACCAGACCATATACACCGATACGCCACTTATACACCGATCCATATACACAATATACTATTTAAACACCAATCCTTATACAGCAATCCTTATATATACAACAATGCACCATTCATACACCAATCCTTACAAATCATTGCACCATTTATACACTGATCCTTATACACCAATTCACCACTGATACACCACTACTTTAACACAAACACAATACTTAAACACCAATCCTTATACAGGAATCCTTAAACACCAATGCACCACAGATACGCTGATCCTTAAACAACAATGCACCACTTATACACCAAGCCTTACACAACAATGCACCACTGATACACCAATGCACCACTTATGCACCGATCCTTATACACTAATGTACCAATACTTGCACAAAGGTACAACCACAAAATTGCAGCAAAAACAGGAACAGCCATTACTGGTTACCTCATCTAAATTTAGCTTAATCCATATTTTATACATCCTTTGTGCACATTTTTGGATCTGTACACACATGGTTAGAATTTGAGTACATGCAAATGTGTTGTGAAAAGCCTTTAAAATTGTAATTATCTTGGAAAGGATTAACACATTTGACAGAGTAAAACTCACTGGCGTTAATTAATGTTTAGCATTCACCGATATCCCTCATTACATCTTCAAGTCCCTCAACTCTGGATTTAATAATTTTTTTTTGAGAGAGAGAGAGAGAGAGAGAGAGGGAACTTTTAGATCTTACAATGCAACAAGTTTTTCCCTATTATGATAAGTACTCACCTCCACAGGGTTGTCGTTAACGGCTAACATCATGACCACTCGACTATCCTGAAGGCCAGCAGTACCTAAGTTGATCTTGTCCTGTATTTCTTGACCGTACATAAAGAACTACAAAAAAAAATAATAACAGCCAGAAAACATGAAAGAAATTAAGAGACACAATCTTAGTGTTCATCTCTTTCTGTAATTACACCATGGTAAGATAAATTGCAATACTATGGTGTTCCTACACAGCATTTTGATCTATATAAGCAAAGGAGGAATAAATTGTTTCTAGTACAGGTCTTGTTTTCTACATTTTATGTTGTTTTCAAATTATTGGTATTCAAGAAAATGTCAGTTATGATTTTAAGGGAAGCAATTTGTAAAAACACAAAACATTATGATGGCTTCATGCCAGACTGTTAATAATTCATAATTGCTGTATCTTTCCAATAAAGGGATAAACAACAATATAAACCAGTACAAAGAGAAACTGAATATGTAATACTGAATACTTCCATTAAAAGAAATCTGGTGGTCTTCATTGTTTGCCATAAGACAAAAATTCAAAAGAAATAAATGTATGATTGGTATTCAAATTCAACTATCCAACATAACAAAAAGATTACTCACAATGAATGGTAATAAAACTTAAACTTGGAAAATCAACCCTGAAATCTGACTCCCCAATACTTGGCAGACATCCAAAGGACACAAATATTCATTTCAATGTTAAACATATCTTTACCTTGTAAAACCTGACAAGAACCGTGAACTAAAATCTCAAACTGTTCCACTTATGGTGGCCACAAACCGTAACTAAATTCAATAGATGTATTATTCCTATTCAATGTACCTCTCATCTCCTGTGTATATCAGTTGCCCTGGGGCAAAAAACAAAACGGGGGCGGGGGGATGGATAAAAAGCCTCCTTTGAGTATACAAATTTGTAGCAATGCTTACCTTTAATTTGCCAGTATATGCATGCACAGGTATGGTAAATAGTGATGCATTGGTTCCCAGTCTGAGCATCGTAGACAACGATGTCAGGGTGTCACTAGGTGTGAAAGCCAGAGAGAGGCTACTGTCCGTCTCATGCGGTGGAATGACAATGGGACTGCTAAAGTTTTTTATCTGTGAAAGAGAGAAACAAAACATTCAAATGTTGAGGGATAAGAAAACAGTTGTAAAATCAGCCTGGTCACAACACAGGGAAAGGAAATGATGATCAACTCTCATATTGGTTTATACACTAATTTAAACAGCAATCCTTATACACCTTCAATGCACTACTTACACACCGATCCTTATACACAAATGCACCACTTACACACCGATCTTTATCAACAAATGCACCACTTACACACCAATCCCTATACACCATTGCATCACTTCCACACTGATCTTTATACACAAATGCACCACTTACACACCAATCCATATATACCAATGCACCACTTACATAACGATCCTTATACACCAATTCCACCACTTACACACTGATCCTTACACCAATGCACCACTTACACATCGATCTTTATACACAAATGCAACACTTACAGACCATCTTTATACACAAATGCACCACTTACACACTGATCCTTGCACACCAATACACTCATATGCCGATACTTACACAGTGATACTGTTACTGCCCACAATATCATAATTTAGAATGGAGTTGTTATCATTCCATTGGCTTTCATTCTCTCATGGAGCATTTCAAGTTAAAATACAGACATATCCAAAGGCACCATTTATGAAACTCCCCATGCAGACTAAGACAGTAAATGAATGTGCAATTCTCGCTTTTTTTCCCTTTTTTCCCTTCTGCCTATGAATGACAGAAAAAATGTACTATCCCTCCCATAAGTTTAAGTGTTTACAAGAGGTCAGGTCATGCACAAATGCAAATAAAATGCTAAGCAATATTTAGCAATCACAAAGCGTAGATTTTTTTTTGGACTTGTTTCGATGTTTTGAGAATGTAGGTTACAGTTATACACTTATTGCAAAAGGGTGCTTTGATATCCTAACTAAACAGAAGCTTTGCCTCAAGGCCAAGAGACACTCCTACAAAAACATACTCATTGACAAAATGAAGGCCGCTTTCACACCAGTGCTTTCTCATTATTAATATGAAGGAGATACACCTCCAATGTAAATTATCAATTATTTGTTGCGACTGTTTCAATGATTAAAGTTAAAAGGTCCTTCATAACAATAGTTACAAGAAAAGGGAACAATTGAAACTGTTGGAACTGAGGACAATCTTTTTCTTACCTGTTAATGATGCAAAAAGCCACAAGTAGAAGATTTAACACTGATAAGAAAAGGCTTTAACTTGAGAGCCAAACCACAATGTGACTACTATTCAACCACTTATACAAGAAAACACCCACAGTGGGTGTGTGTGTGGGAGGGGTGTTTAGTCACCCATATGTATGTACCAGCCAAACATACACAATACAAAAGCTGCTGGCCAATACACACCTACAATAAAATGATTACACAACATTGTACGGTCTTTTTTCCCCAGCAACACAGAAACTCTATAGGGAAAGTGCAATGATAAATACGACCAATTTAGAAATGATATATTAGCAATGATTTCCATATTCAATTTATCAAATGTCTGATCAAATCAAAACCTGTTTATACATAGGTAGTAGGTATCGACCTGAGTCTAACAGACAGTATCTGTAATTTATGCAACAGAGACCTACATTTGGGTTTATTTGCATGTTCCTGGAAGTGGAATATTTATGAGTTTTCCCTTTTGGAACAGGAAACCTGGTGAAACCTGGCAGGTGCTTATCTATCATATTACTACAGTGGCCTCATGACCTACATTTTAAGTGAGCTGGAAAAGCAATGCACTGCTATCAACTTGACTTTGTCTCATCAAAATCAGTCCTTTTACCTCATAAAAAAACGATCAGATTGATTTCTCTTAGTGAGTGTGTCTACTTAAATTTGGGAAGCATTACCTCAAACGTTCCTTGGGCATTGTTGACTAGGCTTGCCTGGTGTATGACGATAGAGAAATTGAAATAATTAGTGAGGTGAAGCTTCCTCTCTTCGGCTTGTCGTTGAGGCGGCGAATCCAGGAGATGGAAATATGTACTGTTTTTTATCACACTCAAGGTTCTGTGAGGGAAAGAAACAAACCACCAGTATAGTAAAATTTATTAGACCTATGTTATGGTATAAGTGTCAATGACTATAATATCACAGCATAGTGTAGAAGTTTTACTATATGGTTTTACTGCAATGTAATTATTGTAGGTTATCTTATGAATGAGTGTCGTATGATAATTGTAAATGTCAGAGCTACGTACCATGTTGGTCATTTTTACAATCTTTGAAAATCTGTAACACATTTAACACACAACAACTGCTTTTAATATAGATAAAACTGAAGTGATGAGAATGTCAAAGAGGCTGGCAGATCAGAATGGTCTATACAACCTAGTATTCAAAGTTTTGTGCTTGCTGACCTTAATTCCACCTTCCTCATATTGGGGACTCTCCAGTGGCTAAAAGTGCAGCCTGGGGAAGGAGTCTACATGGATGAGTTATCCCCTCTCCTTTGAAATATTTTGATACGATTAAGGGTGCTAAGTTGCAAATGGGTGTTATAGTTTGCAAGTTTTGAAGTCATAAGACTTTTCAACTTTTTGCAACAAATGTTGGCAATTTTTTCTTCTTCCGAATTTTGTGGCGACACTCCCAATATTTCCTGATCCACGATGGTTGAATACTGCGGGGTCTATACCAAATGCCAAACCAAGATTACCCAGAATCATCTGGAAACAACTAATGGAGTGCATTGTTGTGAGGAGACAGGTAAGTTCAATACATTTGTTTACATTCGTCACTTTGTCTTGAGCATTTACCACACACCAATGAAATCATACCCTGAACCAGGGTAGAGATGAGCGTAAAAGGAAACTGCTTCAACATTCGTTTGAGACAAAAGGCTTGCAATACTCACCCGGGTAATACATGCGCTTGGTACGGTATCTGCATCTTAACGTTCTTATCCTTCGTTTTAACAATTATTTTCCCCGACCAGAACCTAGAACAGTTGGCCTTTAAGGGATGAAAGGTGATGTTTGCAACGTTTTTGTGCTTTTGCGTAGACGACAACTCTACCGGTTTAAAATCTATCGTGATGGCTTGGTTGGTTCGAACTAAGGAGACACTCTGTAAATGAAAACCAAGAAAGGAAAGACACACGGTGATGGAATTCCAGATCAAAAGTTCAGAGAGGATGTAAGTTGCACAGAAAAGAGATAATGCTCCGATAAATACTACAGGCTAACATTTCGGGAACCAAAGCTACAATACTGTGGTTGTTTCATTATTGGTGCAATCTATGCCACATGATTAGGAACTGATAACCAAAAGGGACTTTACTAGTTAATATTCTCCCATCCCATCCCATCTTCTCCCATCCCATCTTCTCCCATCCCATCTCATCCCATCCCATCAGTAATAAAAATAACAGCAACAGAGAAAATGTCAGACAGCATTTCAAGTTTCCTCTTTCAACAGGTAACTTCCAAACGTCTACTTTGTTTTTGATGTCTTTATTCATTTTTCCATCCTTCCTCCTTGGTTTCAACCTGTTCACTGTCGCTGCATCAATCTAGAAGATCACTTTCTATATTCGACGGGAGCTTCCTATCTTTAACCAATTCAAGGCCAAAGAGACGATGCCTACAGCAAAAACAACTTTTCAACCAACTCGAAATCCAGACCCACTACCACCCTTGAGGGTATACACAAGTTAAAAGCCAGTGCCATAACATTGGTACGATATAGAAGAGCCAGCATACATGATGACTTACTGTTATTTGCATGACTTTTGGACTAGTGTTCAGGAGGTACAATTGAATAGTTTTGGGCTCATCCAGGGAACGGAGGGTTCCAAAGTCTATCAACTCCAGAGAAGTATAAAGACCTGGCGCTGTCAGAAAAAGAGAAAGGAAAACAGAGTTTCATTTTTGTTTAACTACCGTATGGCAACAGAAACTATGCAGGGTTGTGTGCACCGTGAATGCAAGAGTATTACATATAAACATCCCATTGACATAAACATATAAACTTCCCATTGACATTAACATATACACTTGACAATGTTTGCACACTGTCTGACTACAAGATATTATTGCCACACAAAGCAGCATTTTCCAGAGTGTATAGTTGTTTGGATTGGAAATAACACTTGAATGGAAACTGTACTGCTGCTTGGGCTTGTTGGATTAATGTCAAAAGCAGTCATGGAGAGCTTCTGAGGAAGTTCTGTAGCTTTTTGGAACCTCAACACTTAGCTAACATCTATACCCATCATCATAGCAGATAGGCAAAGCCTAGCCTAGCCTATCTTAAATATATATGACAATGGTGCTGAACTAGCTAGTGACATTAAATGGTGGAGCTTATCATTACTTCATTCACTTGTTAGTAAGCGTCTCTCTTCGGAAGAGAAGAAACTCCTAATAGTTAATCCAGCACATCCTGTTAACATAACCTATGAAATATCGGAAGCAACGTCAACATTAAGCCTAAACTGACCCTAGCCTAAAAAAAAAATAAGAAAAATTTTAAATGTAAGAAAGCAAAATACATGAAAAGAAAAAGAGAATAGAGCTTTACCAGAAGAAACTTCAACCTCCACAGGAAGCATTAAAAACTCTCCTCCCTCCACCCCTAGCGTGGCCGAATGATTTGTTTTTATTCGAATGAAAGCTGTATGGTTGCTCTCCACTCTACCGGTAAAACTCGCCCTCATCACAGATCTGGTTTGGTAAGGAGGAATTTCCTGTGCCACGAGAAAAACGGAACAGGATATTCATTTTAAAGCTCTGTTTACAAACGCTGGCAAGTTCAAAAAATCACCAAAATGACAATCAATCAACTTGTAAATTAGAGGAGTTAAACAGGAGATAAATATTGAGTGTAACTATGCCCGAGTTTGAGGTGAAATTGGTCTAGCTGGTGCTAAAAAATTGACTGGGCCAATTTGTAATAAAGTATACTCAGAGTGTTTGCAACTCTGGCAGTTCTATCACTTTGTTTTGCAACTCACCTCATGATGTTTTAAGCATTATTAAATATATACTGATTATATTGATAAAATATCAAGATTTACATTGAATACTCGTCAATGTCCCATCTAACAATACTAGTATCTTCAACTCCCAACCATACTCTCAAAACAAAGGCAAATCCTCCAAAGTTGTTTTTACCCTTGAAACAGTGTTCTGCAAGTTACCCATTAACCCCAATAAAATGAAACATTTTGACAACATTGACATTCAGAATAAAGACTTTTTAACAACTTCCATTCACCTTCTTCGCTTTTGCATGTATGATTGGCAACACCGCAGGTCAGACCAAGTTGTTAGTTCAAACATGTGTGATCTACTTTCCCATTTATGGTTGAGAATCATTCCATTAAAGGATTAGCTAACTGCAACACTACCAAAGGGGATTTCCCATTTTACAATCCCGTAACAAACACACACGATAATTCACACACTACTTGTCAAGCATCAAACATCATTGATCATTCCACTTGAAAATAACCATACATCCTAATACTGAAGCGATATTGTAACATTTATCTACAATCTAATGGAGACACAAACCCATCATCTTTGGCTTATTATATGAAATACATCTTTGTGAAGAACAATACCATTAAAAGAGAATTAACATTGTAATAAATCAAGCAAAACATGAATCATTTGAAGCAAAAATGGCTTGATTATAAATGATGTCATATTCAGGCATGATCAAATCTTCATCCTTGATTGTGAATTAAAAATACTAATCTGTAATATTATCTCCCAAATTTGGAATAAGATTTGTTTTTCTTTTCTTAGCTGTTTGGAGCAAGTTGTTCCTGACAGTTATCACTTATCAAATAAAACGGTCAATACTGTTTTGTTTGGGTCCTCCTATAATTGGGAACAATTATTTTTTCGACTTACCCATAGATTTTGTGGAGCTTCTTGAGAACCAGTGGGTAATTCTAGATGTAGGTCTCCCCCACTGGAATACATTTCAGTAATCATAAGCCCTGAGCTGTAAGGGTTATGCATATTTATTAATGGTGAGAAGCTGGTATTTAAAGGGACCCTGGCCCCTAAAATAGGCCTTAGTCTGTAAGGATTCGGGACTCCTATTCCAAACACCTGGAATGGAAAAAAGAAAAGAGAAATCAAACAAGTTATGAGATGAACCTTTTGCAATACAAATTTACTATCATTTCTATTTTCTTCCTATTTTCCCATTACCTAACTCTTTCGCCTCCCCAACAACATAACTCTCTAACATTTTTTAACATTCTAAATACAGTTTTTCACATTTTATCTCATTATATTTTTAACACAATTTAATAACGGTTCACTTATAATGCTAAAGCCAAATCAAGAAGGCTGTTGCAAATCCTCTTCATACATCAACATGAGGAGGTACAGCGCTAAAAGTTTACCAGAGCACTCCAGACACCTTACAGTGAGAGTGCTGAGGTTCTGGAGAGACATGTAAGCGAAAAAGCGACGTACTGTTAAGATTTTTCTCTCTTTGTAAATATTGTCATTCTTTCAGCGGTAGATTACTGGAAGGTGAGTTTCCAAACATCATATTAACAGGTTCATCAGAATTGCTGTGAAATAATAGGCTAGATAGTCAAATACTGGTCACCCATGCTCAGCTTCAACAAGCATATATATCATTAATCCTAGACTCAAAGGCTCAAATTTCTTACCCTCATGTATTGTTAATAATTGTCTTACTCTTAACAAGTCTGGAAACATTTGTAGAGGGTCAGCACCACGTGAAATACTTAACCAAATTTTTAAAAAATATAGAAGCTTGTGTTCCTATTTTTGATCACTGCACGTACACAGCACAGACCACAGCCTTGACCTTAACCACCACGGTCAAATATATATAATATTGCACTGCTGCCAACAATGTAGAGCCCTAGATCTAGATGTAACACAGTAATACCTATATCAATGCAAGATGATATCATAACATAAGATATGCAGGTATTAGACAAAGCCTGTTCTGACAGCATTATTATTATTATGACGTTTACAATCGTTCCTCACTATCCTAGCTATTTGTGCATTGTATATCCTAACATATATGGCAGTACCACAAGGATAGTTTCCTTCCTTATTACCCATTGTTAATTACCCTAATTCCTTCCTAATTACCCATACGGTTAGTTCCAGGGAAGACGTATTTTTTGGCTTACAAAGTTCCAGGAAACAGACACTTTCATTCGCAGCCTTACATTTTAAAACGTTTGGATGTTTTGATGAGACTTTCTGGAAATGATCTAAATAATAGTATGATAAAATGTTTTTTTTAATTTTTTTTAAATTATCTCAGCATTCTCTAATACCTGTATATTGATCATCTTTCTTCTACTGAAGATGTTTAAGTTCAAAGATTAGCGATACAGGAGGGAGGGAGGGACGTCTTGGCACTGTGCCAAGTGATATACGGCTTCGTAACCCAAACATGACAGTGGTTATAAAACAGAGATTAGTTGAAAAATTACTATATTGCAAATTGAAGTTCATTTACTCAATGTCTATTGGCAGCAGACTTGCCTTTGACTTTCTACAATTGGCAAAGTGCAAAATAAAACTTTCACGTAGCCCTCATGTAAGCCAGAATTCCAAGGCCTTACAGAGTCCAATCATCCAAGTCAAAGTTTGTCAAACAACCAATTTTAGTACCCATTGATTTTGACAGGAAGACCACTTAGCATGTTTAAGCCTTTTTACAGAGCAGTATTTAAACAGGAAGATATCATCTTCCAAACTTGACCATGTAATGCCTTATGTATTACTTTTAACATGTATACAAATATAATCGGGAATCCTGTATTCACCACATGTGTGATTACTGGCCATCTTTTTACACCGTAACCCATTTATCAAACCTCCTTCTAGCACAAAACTCTCCATACTTGTTTCCTGAACATCGCAAGCTGACGGGGAGGGAGGGGGGCCCTTAACAAAGACAAGATACCCATTCTTCTTCCAGGGTTGTTTATTATGCACAGGCTACAGGCTCTCAAGTCGGCAACAAACTGCACTGTATAAAGCGAACACATGTCTTCTACAGTATATACTTAACAACATACCTGATACGGCGCGGAGCCTTTGTTTGAATGTATAAATATGGTATTTTCTACGTTGCCAGGAAGTCTCGGTAAGAACACAATTTCAAAAGTAGTATTACCGCCAGCTGGTATAGCCTGAAATAAAAAAAAATAAAAAGATATATTTATAACTTTATAAAAGAGACCGCTTTCTTCCAATTAAAATACGTTTAAAGTTGAGTTGAGTTTCCATCCCTGTAGAATATCTTTTTGGGAAGTAGAGTAAAATAGAAATAAAACGAATCCAAACGTCACCACGCACAAACAGACAGACACAGCTTTGACCTCCAGGAAACCTTTCTTGATCATAATTCCCTCTAACGACATGGCCATCAGAATAACAGACAGTTGGGAATTATTAAGCAGAATGGCACAGAGAAATATGTTCATAACCATAAAAGCCGTAGTTTGCACTGGATTATGATTTGTGTCACTCTGAACAAGCTGTTCTATCCATGGGTTCTGTAATTGGATACCCCGTAACTAATAATGCAAGATTCGTTGATGTGATGCATGAATCAGACTCGGTCCTAGTGACCAAAAAAATGCACAAACAAAAATGGTACCAAGCGGATTGAAACAGATGAAAATGGTGGGTCAAAGATGCATTGCAGAGCTTCTGATTGGTTGATTCAGAAGGAATTGGGTGATGAACTTAGAGAGTGTAATAAGTGGGGGCGCAATGTAATAACGGTTACCAGGGTTGTAGGATACTGTAGGTAGATCAGAGTGCATATGTGGAGGAGACAGGTAAGACAGGTTAGACAGGAATGAAGTAAATACTTTAAAGTTTGGTGTACTTAACAAATATTTGGTTACTCCTAATTAGCTTGTTATTAAACTTCAATCCAATGCCCAATATAATGTATTGTTTTGTAAAATCTACAAAATTTATGACTCATTTTTTTTTATCATTGAAGTGGAGATATTTCCAGTGCTGCAAGAAATATATATATTAGAAACACAAATTGCAGCTTCAAGCAAGAACACAGTTTGCACATCTACAAATTTTCACTTTTTCTTTAAATTCCCCTTCATCTTCCTCTTCTTTTCTTTAACATGAAATGAATTAATAATAACAAAGACTGTTTGGACCACTCTCTCAAGGCAGACTAAACCCATAGACCTACCTACATTACATTCACCCAGCCAAAGCCAATTCTACAGCGATCTAACTAGTCATGAAGTGTGTACACTGTATGCAACGTCAATACCGCTCTCAAACTTGATGCTTTGGGGCTCGCCACTAAATAAACACACTCTCCGTCCACCTGATCTCTATCACGGCAATTTAATTTCATGAGATTTAAAGAGCTGTCAACTGCTGAATGGTCAATGATTGAATTCACAAATTAACCTTTCCATCTTATTCACCTGTATGATGAGCCAGAGCTGTACATACGGCTCAGACAAAGATAATTCGATACTTCCTGATTGATCAGTGATCAGTCCGGAACCTCCGTCGAGAAAATGATGATAGAATGATAATATGAATGTGTGTTATAATGTACACTGTGGTGCAGTATCTCAATGTTGTTAAGTAACGGAAGATTGTTACAGGCTAATGTGTGAACATTACACCAAAGATACAACAGGAAGTGAGCGGTTCGAGGCAGGAACGGCATCAAATAAGTTTTCATTGAAAGAGCGTCTGTATTCTAAATGTTGTAAATGTTCGTGTCCAAACTTTTTTTATTGCAGCTACAGTTCAGTTCCTTAAAACAGAGAGAGGGAGTTTCATTTTTGCCGAGCCCTAGGTACAATAGGAAGGGTGCGTGCGTGCATACATGTATACTTTTTGCCTTCTAAAACAACAAAATTATACTGGTACAGTTAAGAATGTGATAGTTGGGAGGAGACAACTTTAGGAACAGTAAAGTTACAGTACTCAGTTCTAAGAATCATGAAAACTGTAACACTTCAGACGTACACAGCATTTACGCATACTTGGTATCACATTACTAGGCAGTGTAAATTGTCCCCACAAAAGGAGGTCTATGAATACTTTGCCTCACATACTAGGCAGTGTTAATTGTCCCCACAAAAGGAGACTGAATACTTGGCATCACATACTAGGCAGTGTAAATTGTCCCCACAAAAGGAGACTATTTGGAGTACATGCATGCTGATATTGTAAGGGCGAGTAGTGCAAGACTGTACCAGTGGTCACTGGTGCTGAATATTGGCAATTTCTCTTTAGAGACTACTGTATGTTTAGTTGTTTGGTGAGTTGAATTTGGTTAAGATAGAATTTTAAAAGTTGGAACAAATATATACATGTATGCAAGTTTCTATGGCAGTGCCATTGTGGATGTAACTCAATAGAGCATGTACAAACTATTTCTCTGAAACTCTGAATAGAAATATTTATAGCTTTACTGTGTATATAGTGTATAGTTTGTTTGGATTCCCGAACCACCATGCCTACCCCAGAACTTTACATGCAGTAATCTAATGTGTGCACATCCACCTACAGTACTTGTTAACCTATTAGAACAAACAGCTCACCTTTTTACATGTATACATACATATTTAGCAAACCTTAGAATGTAAATTAAACTTAAATTGGGGAAATTCCATTGCAGATTTCAATGAATTTTTAGAGCAGCAAACAATAGTGTAGTAATCTTCCAAGGCTATTAACACATACCTACTGTATGTAAGCCCCATTCACATGCTGTTGGTTAAACAGTTAACTACTGTACCCCTAGCGTGTATATATGATTGTAATACAGTCCCATATTACACAATGCATGGACATGCACTGTAATTGATTTTAAGCTAATGACACACCTGTCAATAGCTGTTACGGGTGCTTGCAATTTGCATATGATATTTACACCTCTTAGGACCCCTCTTCTTCGCTATTATTAAGTGACTGTACATTACAACACCCACTATACTGTATGTACAGGTAATGTATAATCATTCAGTCCTCTTTCCACAGTGCATTTATGGCTTATAAACAAATTGTGCAATGTTTTACAGGGATTGCCACCAAAACCACCACACAGAGATGAATCACATGTGCAGCTAAGGTCACATAACACCTCCTGTCCATCTGTTTACACTGTAAACTTTATATACATGCTCTATAGAACATTGTGTACAGCTAGTAGGGACTGGAGTCTCTCCAGCAATGTTTTGTTGACATTGCCAGGATGCTAGCCTTATGATCAATACTGCTGCCAAACTGAACTTGGCATTGAGACTAACTGTACTATACACAGACTCAACCAGCAACACCCGGAAATTGTTTAGAAACCAAAAGTATGTATATAACTGCTCTATTAGCATAATTTGTTCTTGGTAATGAAGTGAGCACAGTTATTGATCCATAATATGCTAGGTAGACCACAAAAACTGGTCATATGCAGAGAAGTACAGTAGACATCCGTAAAAAAAATGAAATATCAAAGTTTGATTAATGATGAGATGGGAGGTATTCTTGTTTGAATTAAGCAGTGGACTTTGTAGATTGCCAAAAGGTTCACCAAATATCAGCCAGTTATGTTCTCAAAGAAGAGTCAATGTTCAGAAGGATATTGGACCAGTAATGTAAATATTGATATGTATATGGCTGATATAAATAGAATATTTGTTAAAAGTTTCTGCTACCAAGTTTCAAGTTCACAAAAGCACAAAACACACATGTTACTTATTAATCAGGTTTGCAGCATTCAGTTTCAAAACATCATCGTATTTGGGGAGCTGAGTAATCCCAGAAGACTCAAACAAATAGGATGGTACACACTCTGAAGTCTGTACAACTTAATCTGATACCTTCTTACAGAAACATTTATATATTTTACATCAGCCAAAAATCAGTTGAATGCCGCCCACAAGAAATGATGTTCTGGATTTTCCAACTCACTTCAATTACATACATATATATTGCAGATCTAGGTAATTTATCAGAACGCATGCCAGAGTTACTCAAAATTTATTAGATCTATGTTTTATTAATGAATGAGTTTCAAGACATTTCACTTCATTACAGCAGCGAAATAGTAAAGCGAGATACCTATCAGGATTATAAGAAGAAATTTAACAACGCCCTTTTTCTAAACATTGATACAATTGAGCTAGATAACAGGACTAATGAAAGACACTAATTATGGTAGAGCTTGGGGAAATTCTATGCCAAAGCTATTGTTTTCATATTTCTATTGTATTCTATTTTCTTTTTTTTCTACATGGTGATTAAACTGTGCACAGACAACATATTATAAATGACCTTTAAAATGAAATGCAATTATTTTGGGGGTGCTATTTATATTATAACCATTTTGAAGCTATCAGCAATTTCAGAAGCAAACAACCAATTATTTTCTTTGGGGATTATGAGGCTTCTCATTCAAGGTAAATTGAACAATAGATCATAAGATCCAGACCAAAACACGTAGATCCATTAAAATAGCACGTAACAAATTCATACACATCGGCAGTGAATCATTGCACAGTTGGAAATGAAAACCGGTGAAGAAAATATGTCAGAATATAGGAAATGGATTGAGCAGAAATAATTTTGCTTACCTTTTCTTGAAAAAATGAACAATGAAAATGTGGTGTTGTTCCCGATATTGAAACCATTCTTAAAGAACTCTGTTGTTGTGGGTTGAACACCCTCACTGTTGCTATTTGCGGCATACCGATTGGACTGCAAGTAAACAAGAAGAGAAACAAAAGAATGTTTTACATTGATTGGGTACATTTAGGTACATTGGTGCATACAGCTAAAATACCAAAACTGTTATGAACACAGTTCCAATCTATAGTTTACTATTCATCTGTACTTACATACAAACATACATATAACAGGTACATACAGACCAGAATGGACAGACAGGGAGAGCAAAGTATACATGTGAAAAATACGGTGAAAATGAAAGGATACTTAGGGAGTGCTTCTTTAAATTGACAGGAAAAGTGTTCCTGTGTCCTAAGATCCAAGATGTTCTTCCCGAAAATCGTTAAAAAAATGGTTGAAAAAGGCGTCGCAAATTTTGGTAACAAAATGTGTAGTTTTCTTCCTGGGTGGTAGATTTGTAGGGCCTAGGGAAGCGAGGGCGCAGTGCTAAAGCGTTCAAATGTGTAGTTAGGTAGATGGGAAAGTGCAGATGTGGAGTGGGAGGTAGATGGGAAAGTGCAGATGTGGAGTGGGAGACAGGTAGGAGAGGAGCGAAGTAAATCTGAGCCTTTTAAACATTCCTTCTATCAGCTTCCTTACTTTCATCCCACTACTTCCGTCCCACTACTTTCGTCCCCCTACTTTCGTTGAACCGACCACCAACCCTAACCCAAGCCACCTCACTTCAAAAACATAAAATGAATATAATAAATTGCCATTGAAATTGAGAACTATAATCTAAAGCCGTCCCATACTTGTGAACCGCTATAAACGCACCCAACCCCCCCCCCCAGGGGAATGGGTGGGGGCCCACCCATCCCCTTATCCGATTTATCTCATCAAACTTTCTGCAACCTTTTCCTGTTAAACATACCCATTTCCCCTTGCCCCTGGTCTTTTGCCATATCCACCCGCATAAACCTGCACATATGTCACTCATGTACATTTTATGACTTTCATGCTTTACAGAGATCTAATTGCAAGTTATGCAAGTCATATTCAGGTTTCTTTTGATTGGGCTTTTACACACCCTTCCAACTATCAAAGTGAATAGCACTAAACGTATACCGCGGTACTAGGGCATTACACAACAAAGCCTCCAAACTCTGCATGTATTCATGCTCCTGTTTATATTAATTATGCAAAACCAATATAGGTCTGACTGCTGTACCAAGTAGTTTAATTTAATTGGCACTTCTATTATGATACACTGTATAATCTCGTAAGTTGTTAGATACTATAGGCAAATTACTGTAACTGATTTCAAAGCAATTAACTTTCCACTTGCATCACTATAAGTTCTCAAGCTAACAGGAAATATTAATTAGCAACTAATGTTTATCTTTGGTTACAGGAGTTGACGTATGTATACAGAACTTCCCAAGTTTCCCAGCTGCCTCAAAGTTTTAACAAGTTTGACAAAAATTTGATGAAAAAGACACCATATCAGCCCCTGACATTGTTGCTTATCTTTATAATCCAATCATTAAATGCCATCTCTTAAATCCTCTCAGCACCTCCATCCCATTCCCTATACCAATCTACTCATCCATTATCACCTCCATTGATGGATTACCATGCAAGTATTTACCAACCAATAGTAATCACATCAGAGCACTGATTGTTTCTTATCTGCTAAAGTATGGATGCCCAAAGGTCAATCTCTCATAATAGCAAACCCTTGTGCACAGATAATGGTCATATCATGCTGTGCTCGAAATAAAAATACATCAACAACATTCTTCCAAGTTCCATACCCATCCATCTAAAAGCTTGTCACTTTCTAACTGAATGAAAGTTGCCTTGCAATATATGCACAGACTTTAGCAATGCTCCAGCAAATTGTTAAAGTCAAAAGGATCTTTCATTTATAAGGAAATAGAAGCCACATTCTGTTACCTACCCTACTCTGTTTCCAAAAGTTTTAGAGGTTTATCAACATCAGACCACAACATCCTCACAAACAGGAAGTGTAATTCTTACATTTTATTACATTGGATTCTTATTTTGGAAAGTTTCAGTTTCCCTGCTATTCTACCCCCCCCCCCCTTTTATAATCTTTGTTTCCTTTAATCCTTCTTTCTTGATAATATTTGTGTTCTCTTCTCCTTCCTTTTAGCATACATTGATGGAAAGGATACCATACATCATGCAGAATACTATTCCTAAAACAGCGAGTCTCTCAAGTCTCATCCACAATCTAACTGACAGAGAGAGTGAGAGAGAGAGAGGGCCAATTGCTGCATCTCTGAAAACCACAGGAAGATTCAATTTAGAAGTTATTGAATGGCCAAGTATTAAATTCATGTGTAGCTGCCAATACTAGCAGTGGCGGAGCGTCCATACAGTCAGAAGGGGCGGATGCCCCCCTGACGGACTCAAATGGACTGCTGGCGCCCTTTTCAGCTTTTACCACTTTTTACTTATTCGCGATTATTGACTTTTTT
>JAAAKB020000023.1:102623-113457 GCA_010014835.2 Apostichopus leukothele | reverse complement strand
GGGCACAGCATCATAGAAAATCATGGCAGCAATAACAGCAAACTTGTCTCAAAACTCCTTAAATTTGTGTATAAATTTTGCAAATTGTGACCGATGGCATACATGTAGAAAAGGCCTCAAGAAATCATTTATGAGGTATTTGCCCACCTTAAGTGTATTAGTATTCCGACACAAAACATATTTTCACAAATTAATGCCCTTGTCCAATTAGTTAATTAATAATAATAAATAAAATTAATAATTTCCCAGTCAGTTTTCCATTGTTCAATTACTCCATAGAAGATCAAAGAGAGTTCATGATGATGATCATGATACCGATACTAGAACTTTATAATAGACTTCACAATTTTGGACGTTAATTGACTGCCTGAATTTGAATAAAATTGGTTGTTACATAACATGTACACTTAAAGAGCCTTTAAGCAAAAGAAAATGTTTGACTTTAATACTTATCGTGGACAGTGGCATTTCAGGGAAGACACTTAGTCTATGGGACCTTGGTGGGGAAAAAACCCTCTGATTAAAGCATTGTCTAAACTTGTCAACTTTTGTTTATTCACACAAGTGTGAAAAGCAAGCCCGTTATAATTTCGAGAAGGAAGCAAAAAATATTAACAATTGAAACATTTCTGCCTATGAAAAGGATAGGCAAGAAGTTGAAATATGATTTGAAAGACCTCAAATTGAACCATACAATATGCTTTGTGGTTTAATAGAAACGCAATCTATCACGTATCGTACGATAAGAGGTTAGTATTCCCACTAGCTCTGTTTTGTTGAAATTAACCAAGAATGAGTCTTCAACCGCAGCAAGAACTGCAAGGTATACAATCATGGCATCGACTCATTCAGCCAGCACACCTTTTTAACTTTAAAAATAACAAATAAAAGAAAGGACTTTTTGTCAAGAAATAGGAGGGAAAGAGACCATTAAAGTTTGACTGACGTTACAAATAAAACCAGAATTCTGAAACCGTCGAACATAAATATGTATATAGTCAATCCCTTTTAATATAAGTCCATATCATTTCTACCACCTACAGTAACTGACAAATTACAGTGGCTAACAGCCCTTAGAAATGTTACTTAGCAAAAACCTATCTGGGCAGCAAACTCATCGTGTGAGTGCAGCAGACTTTGTTGAAGTGTGAGTACAATGTCACAAATTATGAGTACCAACTCGTACAAGGTCCTGAGTACGAGTACAAGTTCCTGAGTACGAGTACAATGTCCAGAGTATGAGTACAAGGGGCAGAGTATGAGTACAAGGTCCAGAGTATGAGTACAAGGTCCTGAGTACGAGTACAAGGTGCTGAGTATGAGTACAACGTGCCAAGTATGAGTACAAGGGGCAGATTACCGGAACAAGTATAAGTCCTGGATCGTTATTATTCCTGAGTATGGTTCCTGGTACGGGTATAATCACATAAGTATTAGTACAGAAAAAAATACTGGGAAACAAGTACCAGTATGGACTCTGCTATAAGTCTGTTGGGCAGTCATCATATTGAGTGTTACGAATGATTAGGTCCTTTATAGTATTGCCACAGAAGCAAACCTGGGTAAAACCTAAAGACATTGGTCAAAGCTGAAGACCTGGGTAAACACGCAAACACACAAACACACGCAAACACACAAAAATCTGTGATGCAAAGTATCACAATGAAAGATGTTGTCCTCTCGAGGAAAAAAGCAAACTTTGGGAAACCAATAAAACCTCACTCACATTCCTTCAACATATTAAGCCATTTGAAGTTACCTTCCATTTAGGTGAGATATGTACAGTATGGAGTTGCTCTCAATTTTTTTACTGGAGAACAAGTTCTGTCAATATGGACTCTGGTATAAGTCTGCCCGGCAGTCATCATTTTGAAGTAAAAAATTTCATAATATATTTTTTTAAATGTGTGGTAAATCTTCACATTCAATTCATTTTGGAGCATTGGCTAGCAAAATAACTTCATGAATCCAGGTTTTGGTCTTTATTAATCTTCAAAATGTTTCACAAAGTACTTGTAATCTGATTGAAAAGGAAAGACAGTCCATATGTGCAATTACTTACTGAAAAACGACATTTTGTCTGTGCTTGCATACGTAAGAGGCAAATGACAGCATATAAGTTGATACCAGAAGGAAGAAAGAAAATACACCTTCAAGTAGCCACTATGTGTGTATGTAAAGTGTACTACTTACTGTGTTAAAACAAGCTACTGAACTTCCCCCACTAGCAAATGATGTCAACTTGATACATTACAATGCTAAGTACTGCTATATGCTGGTAACTGCAGAAAAGGTTGTTATGTTGGCAATTGAAAACAAAACTTAAAGAAAATGAAGTAAATCAGAAGTTAAGAGTTCTTAATTGGCTTCAATCTCTCACCTTTATGGCTACTTCTTCCATCAGTTGCATCAGTTCATTTTGCACAATGTCTGAGAAAATAACAGAAAGAAGATCTCATCAAATTTGTTGCACTTTTTTACGAAAATGGTCAACCGGCCAACAATGTAAATTACATTTGTGAAGGAGCATGTATACACTATAGAAGACTCCACGGAACCTTGAAAACTTGCAGCACTTGTTTTGGGCATTGCTCCATCCCACTGTATATATACTGAATTCACTGTAAATACACAATGCACACATTTTCAATTAACTTCAGTCCATACAGTACATTTCTGAGCTTAATTGCAGATTATGCTGCGACTCTTGAATCTCACAGATTATGACTGGAAGTCCCTAGAGTAAACAATATACTGCAGTTGTCAAAAACCCAATGTGTGTGTGAGTACAGACAATTGCATACATAATCTTTGCTCAGAAATCCATGCATTGCTTTTCTCAGAATGTTTTTGGTAAATGTTATGTTATGCTATGCTATGTTATGTGATTTCACGTCAAGTATCAAGCATTCTGTGGCTATGCAAAGGGACCTCTCGATCCCATCCATTTCAGTGTTATGAATTATGCTACAATTGATGGTCCAATTCCTTTCAATGGCTGTCAAAACATGCTGTGAACAACCGTGAATTAATCAGTTATATGTGTGCATGTCTTGGTGATGGAGGACGACAGTGATGATAGAACTAGACATAGCCTATATTTGTATATATATGTTTGTCCATGTAGCAACAAACAAAACAAGTCAAGCATTTAATCATTGAAATTGATTTGTATCCTGTTCAACCCTTCCCCAAAGCAGAAGGATTTGTTCCTCTTATAATATATACTGCAGAGAAGATGTTAATGTTTACGTTTCGTGTAGCAGTTCTGGGGGCTCTGCATTTCTCTCTTACTTTTACATAGCAACTTGACCATTTTGCATAGCATTTTTATAGGCTATGCAATACAGGATAAATTATTCCCTGTACTTCACCCGATACTGTATCACAGAATGCAACGCTTGTGCTCTCTCTCTCAACTGACAGCATTTCATATCCAAAGGAATTGCAAGTACCCTATCACTCCATTGGTACACCTGGTAATAATTGCACAGAAAACTGCCAAACAAATATATCCACATCCCTATACAATTACAAAGATGTATTTCTAGCATTTATACAAACTTGCAAAATGTAACAATAAATACAACTCAGAAATCCCAAAACTGTTATGCAACATGGAAGTATGAGCTAAGGTATAACCTACTTGCAGGAAACCCTGTTTGGGCTATTGGTATCACAATTATAACTGGTCAGTTTCAATCAAAACAATATGGACTTCTCTCCTAGGCAATACAGAGAATAGGATAGGCCCTAGGTCTAACTAAGTACTATGAATACTGACCATCCTTCAGTATAGGCTAAGCCTATTATGTAGACTACTATTTAAGGTAAGAAGACGAAGTAGCTTTTAGAAGAAAGTAGGACATCAGAAAATTTGGTCCAATAGTTTAATACCAAAGATTTAGATTAAATGTCTTCCTGCTAGGCTGTGAGCCTATGCATCAATGCATATAAGCTGGACTAACTGTTGGAATTGGGTTAGTCTACACTAGTGGTGAGGAGCCTAGAACAATTCACATAGGTTCCAATGATACAAGTCAAACAAGAAACTGGAAACACCTTGTGATTGAACTAACGTATTACACTTAAACTCAGCTAATGAGGATCAATATCTCTGAAAAGAAGGGAATTTAACTGACATTCAGTTTGTAAAATGTTGGGTACATTTTGGTAGGGCTGTTTTTGCAAAGCCTACTGCTGATTTCTACTGTAGCAGCATCATATAAATCTTGTGAAACCATTTTCTTATCTACCATTTTGGCCAACTGTGCCAGAAACACAAGCAAAAAAAGTATATATAGCCAAGCCTACAAATAATTGTGATTAATTTGTCACAAATTATCATGAAAAATCTTCACTTCATTGGAATGAAATTGTTTTTGGCAGGGGAGAGGCCTAATATTAATAGCCTACTTGACCATAAACAGTATGGAACTTAGGCCTATGCATAGGCTGTGACCATTGACAGTGTAATTAAATAAAACACAAGGCACCTTGAAACTATGCAAAGATAGATTGGGGAACAAAGAATCATTTCCGAATCCCATACGAATTTTTATTCGTAAAATTGGTTCCGATTATAAGTTAGGTCAATATGTTTACTAATTGGTACTCATTAGTGAATTAGTTTGATAAATGATACATTGTTGTTACAGCAGTCCAGTGTATGTCCATAGCCTAACCTGACAGTGACAGTGCCAATTTAGTCATTTTCAATGTAGACTAGTATGAACACTGCCGATTCGTCTATTATCGGTAACTATGTTGGAGTAAACATCCTTCGGATTTTATTAAATATGTCCTAGTAGCTTTGCCAGCAATTTAAGATTCAATAATGTATCAGTCTAGCCTATTACTACACCGTATATGGGGAAATGAGTGATATTATTGGAAACATGGTTAGCGTAAGTCCTAGTACTACAGACGGTAAGCCTATAGTGTACTGTATAGGTTAGCCTATATTAGTGTGGTGATTCAGAGTTAAGTTCCACCAGAAACTCCTTTGGTTTTCTTCCCCAAAATGAATACAAATTGTCCATATTTTTTAGTAATACCTGGCGTCTGGGCCTCTGCTTTATCTAACTGTGTGGGTATTATTTGCAGTATACTCAAGGCCAGGGTGAGCCACATCTGAGCGAGGCCTGTCGGGTCCGATCGTGAGCAGCCCGCCATCGTTTCTTTACTTTGTACATGTAGTATGTGTACGTACGTAGTAGTAGTAATATGTGGTCGTGTGTACCTGTATACGTTTGTGTACCAAGTTCAGTAAGTTTCGGTACGGTATGTACACAATCAAACTGAACGCATGCTTCTCAATAACGTTACTGAAGTTGTCATCACTGAAGAAATTTGCATAACACTGTATCACCCTAGTTTCATCGATTTATCATTATTGTGTGTGACAGAACATAATCATATTTAAGTATCTTTACGGTTCAACTTTGTAATTCAACATCAGCCTCGTCAGTAGAATGAGTAAAATAACTTGATAAAGTGACTATGTTAATGAACTTTCCCAGTTAATTAAGTTACATCCTTGGTAATCACGCCACACCTTCTCTTCGTAATACATATTCATGTTTCCTGATAACTTGCAACTCCGATTGGCTCGTGTGTACCGTTATTCAGAGAGAGAACAAATATGCTAAAAATGCGATGTAAACACAACTTTCTGGGTTTTTCGACCATCAAAATCACGTTTTTTATTAACAATACCAAGACAGATTGTAACAAAAACTAATTGAAGAATAAAGAAGAAACGGAGGTCCCTGGTCAGACTTATCTAAGTATGTTGCAAAGGAATGAAATCAGTTGATAATCCAATAAATGCAGTAACTTTTTTATTTGGAAGTTATATTCGCCCCAAGCTTACCCAAAATACATATGCATATTGCGATCTAACCCAAACGGATACTTTCATGTGTAGTATATGTTCCCTTTCGAGGGGAATGGTGATGCACACCCGACGATGATCACACAGTCACAGTCCCGATGCAATGGGACTGGGGCTGAGACCGGATCAGTCGTTTGGTAGTTTGGTTTTCGTGCCCAGGTTCTTTCCTGGGCGACTTTTCCTTAAAAAAGTACTTGGTTTTGTTCCAGTCAATATTGAAAACAACTACAGGCGTCCTGTTCATTAAACTAAATGGTTTCGTATCAGACATCACTACAAGTATAGCTACAAACATAAATTCCTTTAATTAGCGTGGCTTTGTTTCAAACATAATTAACAAACAAACAAAAAATCTAAAGAGGAATTTTTCTGTCACCTGCGTGATCTTGTTTCTGAGATGACTCAAGTAATTATACATAAATAAGTTCCTTCTATTACTTGGTTTTGTTCCAATCATATTTGCAAAACAACTACAGAATCAATTTCTGTCAAGTACATGGTTTTATTTCATATATGACTGAATTATATATCTATAGAAATCATTTCCTTTAATTGACTTGGTTTTGTTTCAAACACACAACTATAAATGATTTACAGTGAAGTACTTGGATTTGCTTCAGACATAACTGATATAAAACGAATGATCCACGTGCCGCCATATTCACTAAAGTAAACAGTTTGATAATTGTCTCACAAACTTGATAAAGTATTGGTCTCTCAGTCACAAAATGTGTTTTAGTCACTTGGTATCGAATTATTGATTAATCACAGGGTTTGGTTGCAGGATTTTAGAAAGTAGAATGTGTGGCCCTGTGGACGTTGAAGCCAAACCCCCATTTAGGTTTGGTGTGGGCATCCTCCTGCCCCGTCCCACCCCTCCCCCTCCATAACAGATAAATTTTCAACCTGAAATGGCGCACTCTGAGGCATATCATAGGCTATAGGTCTAGACTTAGTTTTAATAACCACCTTAATTGTTTGTGTGAGGTTGAAAAACGAGGGGTTGGTGGGGGGGGGGGGGGGATGCGCACCCTGAATCCCCTGACTCCGATCACAAAATTGCAAGTAACAACTACTTCTCAATGTCATTAAAACATAGAGGTCAGGGTCTTTGTATTTCTCATCTGCAAGTCTTACAGGTTACATAGTATATTTTCGATATTTGGTAACGATTTTTCTTTTTTGACAATTTGACAAGTACAACGTTATGGCAAAATATATTTGTGTTCTTCGTGTTCCTGCATGAAATTCAGTGGTGGAAGTCGTTATTGAGGCAACAACAAGCCGCTTTTAAAAGAAAACAATCTCTCAAAGAGGTCAGTTCTTTTCAGATTAATGTAAGCAGTATTAAGATCCTGGCAGCATAAACAACATTTCATCATAAAAGTTTAATATCTCTAGTCAAGTTTACTTTAAATTTCAAATAGAACTGTTTTTATTTGTTAGAGAGCAAAAGTTAGAATTAATTCGCTTACTCTTCTACACGAATCCCCCTTTCCCCCGCTCATAATGATCATACGAGTTTAAGTTTGTTTTCTTCCTTCTGTCTTTCGTGATGTTCTTCTCGACTCTTCCCTAACAAGTTTAACAAATTAACCTAATTCGGTTTACTTGAATTAGATAAGGCAGAAAAGCAAAAAAAAAAAAAAAAGAGAGAGAAGATGTAGGGGTAAAACCAAACCAAAAGGGTAGTGATGTCACTGACTGCATGGAATATCAAGATTGAGCGAAAAGGTCAGCGTCCTGAATTTGGAAACTAGAACAATATCTGACCCTCCTCCTCTATGGGTATGGAAGTATTATCTCCCATGATAAATGAAACCGTTCAGTTATAGATGTAGAAATGTCGCGTCACTTCCTGACCTGCTTAATTAAGGTCTAGGTAAAATATGTAACCTTCACTTCAGGGACTTGGAAATATAAAGGATAAAATTGCAGATATGTAAAGACCTTCCTACTTTATATGACCTTCCAAAGGTATATAGATATGTAAAACTCTTGAGCAATACTTAATGTATAGACGAAGTTCAAGTCATGTAAAGACCTTGCCACTTTATCTGAACTTCCGAAGGTAGAGATATGTGCGCTATACGTAACCATATATGGTGAAGTGGGTTAAATGCAATTCACTATGTAATTAATTCTAAAGGTATAGGATGGGTTGGAAATAGGCAAAGGTTTTGACACTATATGACAATCGAAAGGCAGCAATAAAGGTCTCAAGCAATATTTGACCTTCAACAGTTTGCAGAGGAGGGTTTTTGACCGCTATATCATACCTTCTTAATGAGTCAGTTTAGTTGGGTATATATAAAGGCTATGAACAATATTTGAAAAAAAATATTTCAAATGCATAGGTATACGGCGAGTTTGATATATAAATGTCTTCATTGTAATATTAGATATTCTTCATGAGTTGGTTATTAATATACTGCATAAATATTCAAATATTAGATTTGAACTAAATTTGACATGCCGGTATGTGGTAAAACTCCCACGCTACCCCCATACACCATGCATGAATATATGGTATTATTATGATGGTATTATATATTCATATAGTTTCTATTGAAAGGAATATACCAGAGGGCTGAAGATAATTGTTTAATATAATGCTGGAAATTATCTGCAGTTTTAAGTCCAAAGCCTCATCCTCATAGCATTATGAATGGGAAAAGATGCATTTATCAAAGATTGTTATATTTTATTTAGTACAATTGGCAACAGCAGAGTAAAAATGAAGCCATCTTGACAAATTCAGATGAAAAGCATTGTTTTTCTTCATAACATTTGAGTCACTTATTCAGTGAGGAAACTCATATTTGGGAAAACAAATGTTGCATTTGTGTGTGTGTGTAAAAGTAAGTTGGCCTGAGACGTTTCGATCCTAGCAGGATCTTCTTCAAAGGCTAAATGACAAGTAACAGAAGGGACAAAAACACGCACAGATTACAGACAGGTTAATGAGCATGATGAACACAAAGAGCATGGTGATTTAAAATTTAGAGATTAAGACATGGGGGAAGGCACAGTTTGTTTAATCCAAAGTTCTGATCTTGTGCTGGTGTACATTGACTCGTGTATAAATTGTGTATATAAAGGAAACTGGATAACATTCGTTATGCCAACTAATAGCAGCTGTCTTGATTAATTTGGTTAATTAAGATAGTTGTGTGAAGCTGAACGAACTGCCGGGCTGAAAGAACATTTAAACAAAATTGATGGATGAATAAGGGAAAAGCAACACTGACAAGAAAACGGAAGCACTGATTTGCATCCACTCGGTATCAAATTTACAACTTATTTCTTTAATGCCATCTTTCGAATATTTTTCATATATTCATGTAATATAAAAGCTCCTCTTCAAACAAACGAACAAACAATCATAACAAAACAAGAAATGCTGGTCATCTCAGTTTTCAACTCTATTTTATTCACCTGTATCATCATCTCAAAGTTACCCTAAACTTAATATTAAAATTAATATCATATAAATATATATATGTACAAATACTAGCTGTTAATTACATTACAATGATTCTGCATGATTGCAACAGCTAATGCAAGATCGATTGAAGCATGACAAAATAACTAACTAGTATTAACTTACTTTGAAATGCAAATTTGATCATCATCATCGAAAGGTGTCAAAAGGAAACTTGCAATAATCCATGAAAAATGACTTTCAAAAGTTTCAATCTCTACACACATGATCCATAAAAACACCAGTGGGTGTCCTTAACCTTAACACTTTCATTTACAAATTATAGATAACAATATTATACATATTACGATTTGTGAAAACATTCTTATTGACAACAACAAAGAGATATAAACCAAAATTTAAACCAAATTACCATTTCTTCCTAGTGTTGCAACTGTAAAACCACCGACATACTGGCTGTTTTAATCAAATTTATGTTCAAACTTTTTCCAAAAATATTTTCAGCCAATCTATCTGAAGCACTGTTAGCTACAAAAAAATGTTTTATTGCAATGAAATAGTGTTTTGCCTGATTAACCACACTGGGGTCGTTTTTGATCATTTGTCTTTGCTGCAATGGCCTACCAACAGGTAAAGAACTGACCATTGGAGGCCTAAAAGTCTTAGAGACATATAGTAAGCCATTGTCAGTAGAATTTAAATAACAATAGGTGACAGAGTAGTTTTTAAACAAGCATTATTAATTACCAAAGCCTTAATTATCATGTGGAAAATTTGAAAGCATTTTAATGCCACTCATATCACAAAAGAGAATAAATACAGTTTTAGCACACATAAAACAAAAGAGCACAGTCAGTCCCTCTCCTATACTTACAAAGACAGTACAACTAATTGGACCTAAAAAATATCAAACTTTAAATACATTGAGTTCAAATTTAAGGCTCTACAAGGCTTTAGTATATAATACTGCATGCTGCCTCCTTGCTTTGTATCACCCGGCAGAAAATATAAAAGTATATATCTCACCAAAAATAATATCTTTCAAAAATTGAAACATCAAGCAGACATTTCAATAGCACAGGATTTCTATTAGGATGATTGACTATTTAAAGCTATCTCCAAAATAAAACTCATCGAAATCATTTACCAAGCGGTTAGTAAGAAATCTTTGGTTGGCATGGAAAAAGTAATGACTCATTAATGCTACATCTGTGAATTCCTGAAACTTGAGAAACATTGGTAGGGGTGTGGGAGAGGTGGAGGAGGGAGTGTTCTCAACATTCAAATATGGTTAGGAATTTCCTAAAAAATATTTCCACGCGGTTAGTATTTCATAATCGCCTTTGAGTTCTTTTACACCTAAGCGCACGAACAGCCCGAATCTTGACGACAGAATATGTTTTCAAATTTATAAATGAGGATAATGTGGGTTAAATCCCCAGACTTGGTTTTACAACATTGCTCACATAGTTTGCAGAGTATGAAAATAATAG
>JAAAKB020000023.1:86308-98177 GCA_010014835.2 Apostichopus leukothele | reverse complement strand
GACCAGGGTTAATTGTAAAGCGCATAGAACTTGTGGATTATGCGCTATATAAATAACGGCGTAATAATAATAATAATTAATTAAAGTTATTGGGGGCCTGGGTGATGGGAGGGGAAAATGCTGCTGCATTCAATGAAGATAATCACAACAGGGGACAACCTCAACATGTAAAATCCCAATATAATAAAAAAATGGAAAAAAAAAAGATGAAATTTTTCTGGAATATATTTCTACTATGATGATGTTATAATGAAATGTAAGTAAAATTGATATTGCATGATTAACTTGAATACTAATTAACAATTCATGTTATTGCATAACTTATGGTACAAACTGTAAGGATATTTGGTTATATTTATTCATGAAATCATGCATATTCATCTTACTGATCATGACATCATAGCCCTCTGAGTATAAGGTGTATCAGAACAAGTAAAAGCTTTAAGAGCCACAAACTTAACCACCATCATTAATATATGAGGTGGACTACATTGATAAATAGCTGAAGAAAACAAACAAACAATATTATTCTCATTGGGAAAATCATGTCATATACTAGACAAACACTTAAACAAGTCTGAAAGTAACAGACAGACCTAATAATGCTTTCTGTTTTATTCATTTCTGTGTTCTTTGACAGGGGTGTGGCATATGCAAATATTGTGGCTACAAACATGGCGCTTTTAATACTGGCATTGTTTTCTTTCTTTCTGATATGGAATACAAAACTTTTGGTACTACAAGATTGACAAAATGGCCAGTCCCTGATACAGCTCTACAGTTTGCATAAATTCACATCTCTCAACTTCAAGTGTTTCTGCATTCTGTACAAAACATCTAAAATACACAATTTTTTTTTTTTTTTTGTTGGTTTATCATATTTGTTGGTAACTTAATAACATTACACAACTTTTCAGCATTTTGGCTTAGATCATTTGTAGCATTATGTGATACACAACCTGACAATGAGCACACAGTCACAATGCATGGGGGCTGGGGTTGAGAGCGGATCGGTCCCTTGGTTGATTTGTTTTTCGTGCCCAGGTTTTTTCTTGCTTGACTTTTCTTAAAAGTTATAACACGATACAACTGTCTATCACAAGTTTAGAATAGAATGCTATTCAAAGGTTAATATCCAACTTATTATACACTTATCATAAGACACTCCTCCTTTGCAAGATTGATTCTTCCTTTATTCCTGTATTAGCAAGTTGGACCATATTTTTTGGCAAATTTGACCTCCTGTCCCGTTCCCACTTAATATGCAACATGTGCGGTATGAGATATGTTTATAGTTTGTTTTTGAGACTTCAGTTTAACCCATGCTGACCTCAAGTGACCAATGACCTCCCTCATACTGCACATGTTCAGTATGAGACTGGTGGTAGTCATCCTTTTGTGTGATATCTTGTTTTATATAGAGGATGTTCATGAATTCACAAAACTTTGACCTCCTCCACCAAAATCAAGAATCTTCTGCGACTCAATTAGGTTCATCTATCAACCTTTTTATGAATGAGATGTGTCTATGCTGTCCTTGGTTAAGGGATCAGGTTTACAAGTTTGGAGTAACCCACCTACACACATTCATCAGCTTGAAAGTATAATTTCGACAGCAAAAACCAAGTTGCTTGTGTTGGTATTGATCTCTAGAGTGACATCTTCCATCAGAGCCTCAGGCTGGCCAGCTACAAGACATTCCAAAGTTTGTTTAAATTCCAGTACAAAACCATATCTTGATACAAAATTAAGTCAAGGTTAAAGTCAAACCGAAAGGTGTCTTTATTAGGCTTCGGTAGAATCGACCAGCCATGAAAACACATCTACGGTCAGCTCTTCATTCCAGGCTACAAACTACTCCTGGTATATCCATCAGGTTAGGGAGCCATTTGTGAAGAATTAAACAATGCATTAATCATTACCATGATGCTTGAACAAGAAGGATAAACATTATCATCATCATTAAAATGACATCTGACATATTATGAGGGTCATCCCATAAACAAGCTTTTAACTTTATCTCAAGATAATTTATACATTATCTATGGACATAAAAGAGTGGCATTACAAATATATCATTTAATTTATTCATATTGATACTAACAGTATTTATTTAACACATTGAGTGACTACATCATATAATTTCACATTACTAAAAGCATCAGATATTAATAGCAGATGATCATCACTTTCCTCTGACATACAACAAATTATTTCTAACAGATGGCTGCTGTATCTAGCCTCATACCACTAGTTACTTCCATGGCTCTTAGCAGGTGACCAGTTATTTCCAGCAGGTGACCACTTGTTCCTAGCAGATGACCACTCGTTCCTAGCAGATAACAGCTTGTTCCTAGCAGATTAACCACTAGTTTATAGCAGATAACCATTTGTTCCTAGCAGATAACCACTAGTTATTTCCAGCAGATGACCACTTGTTCCTTGCAGATTACTGCTTGTTCCTAGCAGATAACCACTAGTTTATAGCTGGTTACCAGTTATTTCCAGCAGATGACTAATTGTTCCTAGCAGATAACCGCTTGCTCCTAGCAGATGACCATTTGTTCCTAGCAGATGACTGCTTGTTCCTAGCAGATAACACTAGTTTATAGCTGGTTACCAGTTATTTCCAGCAGATGACTACTTGTTCCTAGCAGATAACCACTTGCTCCTAGCAGATGACCATTTGTTCCTAGCAGATGACTGCTTGTTCCTAGCAAATAACACTAGTTTATAGCTGGTTACCAGTTATTTCCAGCAGATGACCACTCTTCCTAGCAGATAACCACTTGTTCAATAGCAGGTGATCCATTACTTATAGCAGTAAACCAATAATTGTCTAAGCTTCAATCAGTTTTGATATCTACCTCTTCATGGAAAATCAGTGAGTGATGAGGGATTGCACTTGGGTAAACTCTTCCATCAAACTGTAATTAAAATGAAGAAAACTGTCAACTGTTGAAGTCATCTAACCAGACAAGAAGAAGAAAAAACTGGACTGATAATGCTCTCACTGAACCCACCGACTAAGACATTCTCTTTGGCTGAACAAACTACACTTTACACAGTGGTGTAACCACCCCCGAGGGGGGGGGGGAGGATCCCCAGTCAACTGTCTTTCTCCCACTTGCCCCCTAAATGACATTGGTGGGGCAAGGGGGAGGCAGGATCCCCCAGTCAAATATCATGGCCCCTCACTTGCCCCCTAAATGGCATTGGTTGGCAAAAAAATATTCGACGGAAATAAAAAAATGCATTTCAAGGCTCAGTAAAACCAGTTCAGAGTTGATGTTAATCCTTAGTTGACAGGAATTCACAACTTAATACCAGCCAATTGTGTCTCAAAAGAAATATTATCCTATCACTTTGCTTTCTGTCTTCGCTACGAGGCCCCCCATCCTATTGTTTCCATCGACTATACAAAATTTAAATCATTAATATAATAAAAACGGATTACCATGGACACTTTTGTGGTGCCTGAGGGAATGATGCCTGAGTCCATGAAACTGAGCTTCATATAAAAATTCATTCAAATCATAATTATAGTAAGTTATAGACAATGAGATTGCTTAAACTGTACTGTTGAAAGAATAGACCAGACAAATGAGAAAACAGACAAAACAAATGAAAGGACGAGAAACTGAACCCAACTGTCAAAATCCCGTCGCTATAACATGTTTGATTTTATAAGTTTATCCAAATTCTAAATTTGACTTGGCAAATAACAAATTTTACTGAAAAATTGAATCATCCAATTATAAGGAAATACATAGGCTTTTGCAGACAAAGTGTGGCCGATACATTTATGTACTGTAAACAGTATGAGAACAGAGCCAACAAGGGTTATCAGCTAAGAGTATATCGCATAGCCAGCGGGGGGGATGGGGCAGTCGCCCCCCCTCCCCCGCCCACCAAAAAATGAGAGAAAAAAGAGGAAAAAAGCAATGAGAGAGAAAAAGGGAGACCACAAGCCTGGAGAATTTAGAGAACAACATACAGAGATCTCACACACAGTTTCAGAGTTGTGGAAATTTGGAATATCAAATTCAAATTTACAACTAAAAATAGATTTCATAGGCATAGCAGTATATTTAAGCCTTTTGTCCCCCACACTTTGGGAAACTCTATTTCAGCAGCTAGGCTACAGAGTCACCCGATTGAAGAAGAATACAAACAACCATCTTGTAGGTTACGTGTATCCGGGCAGAAATCGAACAAAAGTGGGGTTTTTTTTGCCTTTATTCAGTAGATTTGGCCGGTAAATTCTCTAAATTTGACCAGTTGTGTTACAGAAAAACTGGCAACCATGCTGTTGGCTGTAAACTTCAAACTGGTATCCCCCTGCCACACTGCTACTGCCACAGGTTTGACTATAGGTCACCCTAGCATCAGCTTCTATTTTGAGTGAGTTATTACCTAGTTGAATAATTTCTTCCCAACGATTCAATCTTAGGCTAATCATATATGCAGAATTTTGAACATGTTAATATAATTTTACATAGTTAAACTCTCGGCCGATTGGATAAAATGTGAACGCTCTGAAGCCTCTAAAGTCCACCATATCATATAGCTTCCAGAGGCTTCACCCCTGGATCCCACCAGGGGCCCCCCTGTACCCCATGCAGGCAGGGCAAAGCGTTCTTGTTGACAGGTAAACAATTGAATATGGGACGTCATGATTGTTTACTGCTCTAGTTAAAGTACGGAGTACTGATGTCAGTAAACAATATCGCATTAAAGTTATTCGTGGTGTAGCAGAGGAGTCAGAAACTATGGTTTAGTATCAATCACCCCGGCCAAGAAATGGTGGATTTTAGGGTAATCTTATGTATCTGCCCCCTGCTAAGCTGAGATAACATCTCTCATCGTTTAGATCTACACTATACACCGCTTCTGTACTATCATTTATCAATTCCCTATGCTCGCTTTTGGCAGCAATGAGTCTTACTTTATTTACTTTTAAATTTGTCATCCTTTAACCTAACCTTTCTCTGTTTGCTTTGTATGAAACAACAAGTGAGTGTCATCTGTCTTGTGATCCAGATTCTCCCATTCCAAGGTTCCCTCCCACCTGACTAAGGGGACTATTTAAGAGGCGGTGCAGGAAGAGGGGGGGTGGATATTTTCACTCTACTTTTCCACTAAACACTGTTGTGAAAAGGCATAGAGCGTCTTCACAAAAGCACTGTTTTCCATTATTGATGTGAATATTAAGTTTGCTGGATTTTTTAACTGAACCATTTAATGTCTTTTCCATTAACTGTAAGAAGTAATCCAAATGTATCAATCTCTTGATGAGAGCAGTAGAGGTTACATTTATGTATATAAGCACAGAACAACAACCAATGCAATATTAGCATTCAAATGTAGTTCAGAGTTACCCAAAGATCATTTAACTGTATTGACTCCAACTTTTAGCTTACACTATTAAACTTGCTAAAAGTTATAGATTAGACAATAACACACCCAGCTGTTACAGATTTTCTAGCAATAATAATAAAGGGGATCTATATTGGTGATCTCTAACCATCTTAGGTATTCAAAAGGTCATATTTCAAGTGAGAGACCACTGTTCATATTTGTAAGGACTTGAGAACAGTGGCAAATGATGACTTCATATCCTTGCTCCCCTCTGTCAATGGTAGTTTTGATAGTACAGTATCCTGGCCATAACAGTACATAGTATCCTGGCCATAACACTACCCTTCAATGGTAGTTTTGATAGTACAGTATCCTGGCCATAACACTACATAGTATCCTGGCCATAACACTACCCTTCAATGGTAGCGTTGAAAGTGGAGTATCCCGGCCATAACACTAACCTTCAATGGTAGTTGTGATAGTACAGTATCCTGGCCATAACACTACATAGTATCCTGGCCATAACACTACCCTTCAATGGTAGCTTTGAAAGTGGAGTATCCTGGCCATAACACTACCCTTCAATGGTAGCTTTGAAAGTGGAGTATCCTGGCCATAACATCAATGGTAGCCTTGATAGTCCAGTATCCTGGCCGTAACACTACATAGTATCCTGGCCGTAACACTACCCTTCAATGGTAGCTTTGATAGTGCAGTATCCTGGCCATAGCACTACTCTACAAATGTTCTTTGACTATTATTATATCCCCTTCAATTGCCTCCCAAACTTTGAAACTAACAATAAAATCACATTATCTGTACATCATAAGACCACTCTTTAATCCTTATTAATTCCCACTCATGATAGTTATTAAAGAAAAACTGTTAAAGAAAGTAATATTAAACACCATTTTCATTTTTTTTTCAGGCATGAAAAGAATGACAACATATCCACTAAAGCTGTAGTAGACTGAAGATAAAGAATAGTGCTTCTCTGTGGAAGAGAAATGAAAATGATCTTACACTGTAAAGCTAAATAAAAAATTAATTAATCTCCAGTGATCAGATCACAGTTACTTAAGCCAAACACTATAAATGATTTATTCCTATATTTTTACAATTTCAGAAACTCCACTGGGATGATGTGGCGAGAGACTCTTTGGCGCTGGAAGGCATCGGCGTTTTTCCTCTTTACTTGTTTCACTGTCAAATTAATTTGGGTTTTTCAAGAGTATTGAGCAGGATATACACAACGGCTCAAGCAAGGCCTTTTAAGTATTGTTTAAATAAAAGAAATGAAGACAATTGACCAGTGTGACCGATGTTTCTTGGGAGACGCAAACTGGGAATTCCGGGGTAAAATCTGTTCAAAGAGTTTACCAAAGAGTTTTTCTCTAAGACATGTATTTATCCACAAAATTGTAACAGATATTTCGTTTTCTTCACCATCAGCATTTTACAAGCTACATGTATCTACCTTGCCTTTCCCCAAGGGGAAACATTGTTTCTCATTTTCAAAGTTTGCTGTACTCCTGTTTCTAGTCACAAAGTTTTTACCAGGAATCTGGGTTGAGCACCTCTTTTCACCCTTTTCCAAAAATACCTTTTTTAACTCAAAACAGAAACTGCCTTCAGGTCGTACAAGCCTTCAAAAGTAGCATTTTCCATTCCTATTTTTTTTTTTGGCCCTTCTTTCCTTTGTTTTCCTTCTTTGGTTTTTGTTGTCTCTGCCAAATAAGACTAAAAGTATGATTGGAAATAGATCAAAGGAATTCTCCCATTGGAAATGATGTTACTACGGAAACCAGAGATTGTTCTTCTTGCAATCAACAAAGATTAAGAAATAGAGATAATAAGATGACAATAGATATAGAAACAATGACTGAAATAACCATTTAAGAAGAAGATGGTAGCCTGAAGGAGACTGGTATAAAGCATGATTTGAATTTAGGCCAAATTCCCTTCAAAACCCCCCGGGGATAAGTGATATGACGGAAATCAGGAATATTGGTGAGAACTGATCGCTTATTACTCCGAGTGGTGGTGCAACCGATTTGAGGAGGCTTAACATGGGGGTAAAAACTGGTAACTTGGCACTAATTCGACAGCCAGGAGATTACCAGGGGCTATGTCAAGTAAATTAAAGCCAAATGGCATTACAATAACTCCAAATTACCCCTCTTTCTTCCTTCAACTTGAATCTGTCCAAGTTCATTTCAAATCAAAGTAGCAAGAAGTAGGACCTAATCCTGTCTGTCTAGAATATGTCTGTACTTTCCAATTGTGAAGACAATGAACTTTCCCAAGCTAGCTAACTTCTTGAATTTGCCAAATACCACGGGGAATATTAATTAAGATCTTACAGATCTCAGACACAAAGTGTTTCTGAAGTAAACGGTGAGGTGACGAAGAATCGTTGAGGGTGGTGCGGTTCCTCATCGCAGTTGCAAACTTCAGCTCTGTCACAACTTCTCAATTTGAAGAGTCGGTTCTAAACCGGCAAGCAAAATGGGGCAGGAAATATTTCTATTGTTGGTAATTTAAATCTTTGAAATACTTTGGTTAGGGGCACCACTGAAAGATGAATGAATCATGCAAAGCTAGACCACCGTGCTATAATTGTCATCATCCTAGGACAACTGAAATTAATATCATAAATCTGTTCAAGCCACAAACAAATTATGACATTGCCTTTGAAAACCTGACGTTATGGATGCAAATATATATTGAGAGAGTATTTTGCTGCTTTTTTCTCAATAGCAAAGCATTTCCACAACATCATGTTACATGTTGCACGTAAACCAAAGAGCTGTGTACATTACATTAACACTGCATGGAGTGGTATTTAACATAGATTAAAGAGTAAGAATTAAACATACTATCTTTGACTTGCTGCTATAGAAAATGTACTGTGACTGTTTATCAAACTGACCAGTGTCATTTAATGTCACTTTTAACAATGAGAATACACAGTTAAATCCTTGGACAACTGCAAGGCATGTTGTACACTGACCAAGTCAATAGGTGACATAATGAATGTACAGCCCAATGTGTGAGGTTTACAACACTTCAACTCTCACATCTTAATTGAATTTTGGTAAATTTTAAGTCACTTCTGTAGGCAGCCTGGATAATCAGTCTTAATTTATTAATTGATTCTATCTATGAAATGGTGCATCATACATCATCATAAAGAAGATCCTGCTAGGATCGAAACGTCAGGCCAACTTACTTTTACACATCATTATAAAGCATTAGAGTGGGTAATTATGGAATGCCAAAAGTGACATTAAGTCATGATAATATAAAAGTACACGATGAGCATATAAAGGTATACTTCAGTCGGTGATGATCAAAATGTACATGATGGTAAACATACTGGTGTACCTTGTGGTCCTATTGGTGTTGGTAGGGCAGCAGGAAGAGAAGAAGGCCGCAATTGGTACCAAAAAACCAACATTAAGTTCTCTTTGACAAAGAGCATATTTTAAAGTTCTAGTAATCATTAACAAGTGCCTTAACATTTCCCACACTGTACACAGTGAAGTCTTCAAAAGAATAAATGAAATGATTGAGTCAACATTCTTCTTCACATAGCACATTTAAACTAATTGGTATGTTACATGAGCTTTCTATCATGATGGTTACCAAATCAGGACTCCAAAGACAACAATTTATTCTTTTAATACTGGTAAGTAAATATTCATCATCTCCAAGACAATACCAGTATATCGTATTATTATTATTCTGTAACTTTGTAATTAAATGACCAAATACCACATATCTCAATGTGCTTTCTATGTTCCAAGGTTGATAAGAAAAAATAAGTATATGTCATAAAAGCTGGAACAACTGATGGCATTCTAAGGGGTGTCACCAAAAACCAAACAAAAATATGCTTTGAAGTGGTAGCTGATGTTGTCATCCCACTGAAATGTGCCCAACTTTTAATAAAGGTTATTAGAAACTTTCAGAAGTACTCTCCTGGCTATTTTTGGCCAGCAAGCATATTTTCTCTGACATTAAGAAATGTTCAGGTTAGACGATTAAATGCCAGAGGGAGGAGAGTATATGAGGGTTAAAATGTTGATTGAAGTTTAAAAATGAGTGACTACATATTTGGTGGCGATACAGGTGCCCTTTAATGTTAATATGTGTTTTAACAATTTTACCTCTGACATAATTCATGTACCGTCTACAAAGAATGTCACTACGTTGTTGCCAAGGCATCCATGACAATAGCTGCTGCCCAAAGACATACATCTACAATACTACAATATATAAACAATGTCAGCTTCTTTGTGGTCCGAATTTTTCAAAAGTTTGGAACATGAAGGGTGGATGTGTCAATACTTGACAAGCTTTAATACCCCACTACAAACCAAGCACGTCAACATTAATCATTCTAGGGCAGTTAGAACAGGTGACAGGATAGCTTGCTTGTCTGTAAACATTTAAAGTAATGCGGTTTCATGCATTACAGCCAGAATTTCTCTAACTTTGACCTAAATGCATCTTAATGTTTGTAAATAATCTATGATTTCTGGGCCAAGGAGAGAAAATTCTTTACTGATTGTTCATTGTCATGGTGTGCCAAAATCTAGCTTTATGATTGGTAGAAATTACATGGTGACGTGTATGTTGTGTTGCATGGAGCATTTTTCTTTAAATGTCAGATTGATGGTTATATTTAAAACTCAATGAAGGTGGACCATGCAGTATACATATCACTTTTGCTGTTACAGACAAATATGGACAATAAATTACTCACAGTCTTAAAGGTACAAACTGCTTTGAGCAAGAGGACAGTCACCCACAATACACTATCTGAAGTACAGTAGCATCTGGCAAATGAGTTCCTCTCCATACTATCACACAATAGCAAGGCAGTCTCTTACTAATTTTACCAAAAGAGATTACCTTTAAGAAAATAACATCTTTGTGTTTATTAATATTTCCTCACATCACTGTGAAAATTATACCTAGCCAATATAAGTAAATGAATTTATGGAAAACTGACTGGGACATTTTAGACACTGGAAAGGAGCAAATAAATTTATGGCTGGAAGAGGATTGAAGCCAGTGACCTCTGGGTTACATTATCCTAGCACTTCACAAACTGAGCTATCCAGCCCTTACTTTGTGGCAATCCCTGGGTAGGTTTAGCATTTCTCTGCTGGGGCTGCCAGTCAGAAGCCACAGTAGATTGCATCCCATGTGACCAGAGATCCCGCCCCAGTTTCGTTCACTACAACCCAGTTAGCTGCAGGGAAAGGATTTCAAGAGTAAATTTCGCTTTTCATATCTTTTATAATTAAATGAATAACTGAAAACTGACTGGTTAAGTTTAGACAATTATGGAAAAAGAGTAAAGAAATGTATGGCTGGAACAGGATTCAAACCCAGTGACTGCTGGATTACCAGCCCTGATGGGAAAGATTACAAAATTTATACCTAATAGAAATTTACAATTTTGCAGGGAGAAAAAAAGAAAGAAATTGAAGAAGGATGTGGCAATTTTTGAGCCTTCGTGAAAACCTTTCCTGATGAAATAGTCACTTATTAACCTGAGAGTCATCTTTAAAGACTGCCAGTCTGACATTCTTAAAAGTTTTGAAATCAATCGTCAAACATTCTTTTTCCCCTTGATTTTGAAGAATAGACCATTGGATTATATTGTTGGAAGCTAACCTAAATCCACCTCTGACAACCAGAAAGTCAATGACATTTGACCTTCACAGATCTAAAACAGCAAAATTGTGGCACTCATTAAGGTAGATCTACACATTAGGTATGAATGTTATCCAACCTTTACTTTGATCTTGAAGTACAAAACAACTAGCTTTCATAATTTCATTACAGTTTACCAATATGCTAAGTATTAACTTCATCCACCCATTGGTTTCAGTTGGAATTATTGTTTACTAGGTATCCAGACTGACCTCTGTTGACCTCAAACAATCTCTGTTCTCTACATAAAAAAAACAATCTAGGGTTCTCTCAATCACCAAGTTGGATCCACATCTACATGCCAGGAATGAACTTCATCACTTGTATCATTTTTACAAGGTTTTCAGAACTTGACCTATGGTGACCTCAAATGACCTTTGGCTGCCACATATAACTATAGGGTTTGAGTACTCACTATGGGAGATCCTTATGTCAAGTATGAAGTTCATCAAATCTTTGCCTTTGAGGTTAATTATCAAGTTTTATTAGGTTTTCAGAGTTTGGCATCTGTTGACCATGGCAGACAACAATATGATTCTTGTACTCACGTGGTGGATCCACATGCTAAATACGGAGTTATACTACAAAGTAATATATACTATCAACATCCCATTACATTCAAAAGACAACCTAAGTTGTCTTGCAAGTTTCCTGAATTTGTTGTGTTTAATAATGCTTGTAATGCAGTATATATAGACATGGGCGGCGATCATGGGGGGGGGGGGGGACGTGGGGGAAGTGTCCCCCCCAAATTTTAAGGGGGGGGGTAAGGAGGGTA
>JAAAKB020000023.1:63335-78998 GCA_010014835.2 Apostichopus leukothele | reverse complement strand
TTAGTGAAGTACAATGTACTATTTATTCAGAGGTGGGAATTACCGAAAACACATTCCTCCTTTGGCCCTTGGAGTATATATCTACTTTTCATTAAATTACTGTGACAACCCTTTAGAAAACAATCTCAGGCCTGAGAACAGAAAGAGGTACAGTAGACAATCATCGTCAGTGTTTCTCCCGCACGCATATGGTGGAAATTTTAAGTCAAACTATGGCTATGCGGGTTCAAAATTCATCATTCTGAAACAGTGAATTGTTTAATGATCAAAGCCTCAATATCTCTAGTCCAAAATGTGTTATGCCAGACCCTCTGAAAAAAAAGGAAATTTGGAGGAAAAAGAGTGTTTGCAAGGTTTTGAATGTTAAAGTATCAGCTTGAAGAGTGGTGATCATCAAGAGATGTTTGGGTGGGTGGTAGACAATGAAACAGTCTTTATAACAGGGTAAAATATTACACACTGTTCATTTATAACACCATCTCACTACAGTATGTTGTCCTTTACCCAAGGTACATGATTCATCAAATGTAGCCTATTTTGACGGGCTATAGCCTCCCTTTACTTTAGGAATTGGATCACAGGAAACATTCTTTGAATGTTGCCATCAAGCTAGATTTTCTTTAAAGCTTTACTTTCCATATTTAAGCTTCTTTTTATCTTTCCTTGCAATGTGATACATATATTTGGAGTGTTTCATAATTAGCTGTCAATGTTCTGTGCATATAGAATTTCATCTTAGTAACTGGTACTATCTTCTTCTCTCAATAATATATTTAAATATAAACAAGAAAAACAAAGACTTTCCCGCTAAATTTCCATGATAAAATCATTCACACTGCTATTGCCAGATGCAGTCATAACATATATCAAACAAAATTCTATGAGGATGCGATTTTGACTTAAAGATGCTGCAAAATGAGTCCATTACTCAGTTTTCTTTAATATGCCATCAACATCAACCAATGGAACATCCCATTAAAAACCTCCTGCTTGAGTATTAAACGGTACATCAAGGTTTGACTCGTACGTTCTTCAGAGCTTTTGAAAAATTTTCTAATAATTCTAGAGCTGTTTATTCACAACTGTAGCAGCATCTCAAATATCCCCTGTAGTTGCATGGAGGCATCGGAACTAATTATAAGGTCATTACCAAGAGTTACTCACAGAATTGATTTTTGTGTCTATGAGTGATCCTGACATAACCAGAGTTATGAATTGACATAAATCTTTGAGTTGCCTTTAAGTCTTTTGTTATAAATAATTTTGTGTATTGGCCATAGGATCTCATATAGACTGGAGTACAGTAGCTGCTGCCACAGTGCTGCAGACTATTAAAGGAGATTTCAGGCAGAAAATTAGTAAACAAAATATGTGCCTACTGCAGACTATACAGTGAGACCTCAGGCAGGTTTAGTTTATCAAAAATATATATTTACTTCGTTCCTCGCTTTCCTGCGGTGGAACTGGTAACGTTTTAACACTGTGCGCCCTCTATGACTGGACCCCCCGGTCTATGCCCTTCATTCTCATTCTACCATTCAAAGTGCCAACATCGTGCAATTTGTTGTCAGGATTTCCTACAGCGATTTTCGTACGGAATTGGAACCTATGTTCTTGGTCTTTTCCATAATTTCCATAATACATGAGCTCACACTGTTTCTTCAGCTGTTCCGGGTTTGTAAGATACTGTATTTTTCTCCTTGAAATTATATGTTAAAATATCTGGAATGCTCCTTTAAGGCTACTTTAAGTTGCCGAATATTGTACATTATGTTTTCTCCTCAGTGCAGGCCTAATCGTTACGGGATAATTATTCTATCCAATTTTATAAATTCTCATGACTCGACCAAACAAAAAGTTTTCTATTAACTTCATATATTAACAACATATCATACTTGGATAATATATTTAGTATAAACCATTTGTTCTTGTCAAATTTGTACTAAGTAGTAAACATATCATTTGAGGTCATAAAAGTCTTGTTTCTTTCCCATGGAGGTTTGTGTTGTAACTGAGGGACTGATCTGCTGTAATGGCCTGTATATTAGAGCTAGTAGTCCAGGCAATTTAAATGATGAACCTCAGCAGATTAAAGGGTCATATCTTGGCAACTAAACGTGTTACAGAAATATTACCTGGAATGATAAAGCAGTACTCAAAAGGATTGCACAGGAAAAATAAAATTATCTTATGTACTTTAAATTTAACTTTAAGTGATTAATAAAGAAAAGCTTGTTTACTTTGCTTCCTGACTTACCTGTCTCCTCACAACCTCAGCACTCTTTCTCTACCATGCCCAGATTAAAACATTTTGGTAACCTTTTTGAAACACAGTAGTGTACACACTCAGTGACCTGTCACTTCAAAGAACCCTCATGCTATCACCCAAAGTATTGAGAAGTATATTTTGGTATGGACATTATCTTTTTGAATCCATGTTACATTCATTATAAACCATCCAGACATCGAGTGTTCGCCCTGTCGTCCTAGCTTTGTAACAAGCCCAATAATTATGTCCTTTTTTAATTTGGAATTTTAATTTCCCTCCCGGGAGGATCTTAAGTTCCCAATTTTGTCCATTTGTTATTAAAGTTCAGTAGATACGCTAATTGCCGCCACGCCGCTACTTCCCTCCCTCCTTCCCTTCCCTTCTCAACGTATATACATGTGTTTATCTAAATTTGTGACATTATTAAATGATAGCTGAATTGGAGCACTAAGCCAACCTGATTGTAATCGCATAGAACTCGCTCACATATATGACTTTGTCAGATTGATTCAAAGCGACTGTACATACAACATGCAGTTTTCATAGATTCTGCGAGTTCTACTGTACGTTGGATCGGGTAGAGTTTGATCGGTTCTCGTCGCTCTAGAGTGTCTTACGTTTGATTAACAGGAGGCAATGTACTGTAAGACAGGCTGTCGGCCCTTAGGAAACATGAAAAGTGGTATTTGACACGAGTGTCGGGATTTGCAGGCAAAGAAATTGAATGCAGAACCAAATGCGATGAAACCAAAAAAAAAAGAGAAATCTGTAACAAATCATTTAACGCTCCGCCGAAATTGAACACGATTAGAATCGTACTGTGAAATTGTGAATTTGAAATTTTTGGTCGTATCACGTATCGGAATTATTTTACTGTATATAGTGCTGAACTTGGCTGAAGACACTGTAAACTATACATAGCTAATAATAACAGTTTTTAATGTCAATGATTCTGTCCCTTGGGTGGAATTTGTCGAGTGGATCTTACAAATTTATTCCCCATCAGGCCGTATCAAAATACCAGACCAATTTCAAGACCGTGTACAGCATCTATCTAACTTGATCTACAAGTAAACACAAAATGGACAGCTAAGGCCGAGGAAAATCCACTGGCATTTCTAGAGAAGTGACATGTGACATGATGCTAATTCAATTTAATGGCCTTATATTGCTGAATGTATAGAAAATAGCCACACTGACCTTCAAGCCTTATCTCATTTGAATGAATTGAAAATGAGATAGCCATATGATGGTGTAAACAAGATGATGAAGGGAAAAAAACCCCCCCAAAAAAGGCTATTTGGTATTTACAATGTAATCTTTCATTGTTTCATTCTAATTTTTTGCTCTCTTCGTTGCTAATTAGCACAATTTTAAGCCGTCTGTCCGTGTGTGTCTCTTGATGTGTTCTTAGTTTGGTTTCCTTTCAGTTAGCCTCTGAAGACGATCCTGCTAGGATCCTAACGTCAATCTCTCTAAACTTTTACATATATTTTCTTGTTGCCTCTCATCAGTTGTTGACTCATCCTAACATGTACACAGTTTGTCGAATGATGTTTGAAACATGGGAGATATTCATCCTCTGATAAGAAACAATAATGAAACAATGATAATTTTGTTCAGCTTCCAGGAAACCTTTAATCAATCCCATTTTTCCAATTTTTGCTCCAATTTCCCAGATACTGATGAATGCGAAGTCATGGTCAATGTCTGTGGCTCAACATCGACTTGTTCAAACACGGTCGGGAGCTTCAACTGTGAATGTCCTGATGGTTTTGCCTTTAACAAGGTGAACAGGAGATGTCAAGGTAATTATAAAATATTCTGTAAATTTGTGCTGTATTTTTCTTGTCAAAGCTTTAGGATTCCTACCATTGGTGGACAGTGCTGTCCACACTCTGTAGAAATTGCATCATTATGTTTACAAATATAATCTGCTTTAACGATTTATCGTTCGTGATGCTGGTTTGATTAACGCCTGCTCCAAGCTATTCTCAACTAGGTACATACATCGTTGGAAGCCCTGAACTGAATCAATGTTAACCACAAATGTGCCGAACGCCAGCAAAGATGTCATGGAAAGTCTGTTTTTACACATCATTTGATCCAAACATTGGTTTCAATTGAGACATTTAAATGACTGAATTGATGTTAACACTGTCTGGCAATACTTTAGATCGGAAGAACATCTTCAGGACTATGCTTACAGAGTGATATATTTAGCATACTGAACATCTGAGGACATGCTGGTGTACTTGTAGTCTGTCAAGTCCGTCCTTGATACAAGATTTGTAATGCTATGATGTCTGCCAATCGTTGAGAAAAAAAAATCCTCACAGCTAGCATTGATACTGTTAGCTAAAGGTCGTACAAAATATGCTTTTTAAGAACTATTCCACCTCAGTGGACACTGCACATCAAGAACGTTATACATCAAGAAAAAGAGTTACTTTCCATTATTTACTCCTACGTTCAACTTTCAGTGGATTCAGCCCAATTTCGTTTCATTGGTAATGATGTTTGCTCCTCAGTGCAGGTCAAATTGTTAATGTTAATCCATGGTTTTAACAACTCTAATAGGTCAACCAGAACTTGCTTTTTTCTTACGACAGACGGTCCACCACCGTTATCATGCTTGTTAGTTGTTATTGTTACGATAATGTTGTCCTATCGGAATTTTGTGGTGCATCTATTATTAAGGAACTAACCTAACTGCGGGATGTGTCTTAGACTAAGCAGTATAGTACAGCCACTTTAATTGTTGAGCCTCAGATGTCTGAAGAATCATTTCTCTGAAACGATTACAGAATGAAACAAGGCCATACATGAAACTAACAACAAAGAACATATTGTACTTTGTGATGTGAAAAAAACCAAATTGGCTATATGCTTACTCTTTTATTCTTTTGAAATGATTATTTTTTAAAAGCAGAATATTTTGTTTTAATTGTTTCAATTCCTGCGTTTGTCCCCGGCTGGCTTCAGATATTGATGAATGCAGGACAAGATCTGACATCTGTGGATCGAATGGTCGCTGCGTCAACTCGGAAGGAAACTTCACTTGCATCTGCGACAAGGGGTTTAAGTTGAATGAAGAAACAACCCTGTGTGAAGGTAATGTTTGTACAGTATATCTCTTTCTTCTTAGAAATTTGTTGACTGGGGGGGGGGGAATATTTCCTTGGAAAGTTTTGAAAAAGAAAAAAATGTTTGTACTAATACTACAAGCCTAGAATTCACAATTTAAGTCACTTCTAAAAGATGCCAGTGCTAACAAATATCTGCTGTCTAAAATCATGGTCTGTCTGGCATTTGCCATCAGTTACAATCCCCATGTACAGGCTGTTGGGAGCAGCCTAATAATATTTGCTGATAATAAGCAGGTAGTATATAGGAAACCTACATGAAACATTACAGGTTTTTACAAGGAATGACTGTTTTGCTATGAAAAGCTAATCATACCAAATGTTTCTGTAAATATTAAAAGATGTATTTAGTGACTTTTGAAAATTGGCTATAGATGAAAAGAGGGGGGGAAAAAACCTGACGTTTTCGGGTAAAATTTGATGTAAAGAATAATGTTGTCTGGAACCCTTTAACTCATGCATATTTTGTTTATCCTTTTCTTAAGATGTTGATGAATGTGAAGAAATTGAAAACATCTGCTCTGGTAGAGGTAACTGCATCAATGTAAACGGAGGAGTAGTATGCAACTGTGAACGAGGCTACAAGTTCAACTCCGACAGCTTAGGATGTGAAGGTTAGTCTCTAGTTTCTCTTTACTGGTATTAAAAGGGTTCACAGTATTACCTAGTAAGCAAAATTTGTCAATTTGTGTTGGAAGAGAAGAAGTGTTGGTGGGGGATTGGGGGGGTGGGGAGTTTATAGGGTGGTGGGATCATTGGGATGTAATGTAGAGATTTGATGAACCTGGGTGAATCTCAAAGTATATCATCCAGCTGTTGGGAGAGAAGTGTGTTAGGATTTGTTGCCGTGGCAGATGGTTATTGGTCTGAAGCAATCTCAGTGAAAAAAGAGTGTTGAATATTCAGTGGTCCCATAAGTATACCTTTTACATTCATTCATTTATTTTTCTGCTGCACTCCTCTACCCCTTTCTGGTTTTGTTTGCCTTTCTGTTACATTGGAGGTGTAGGAAGGGGTATCAGAGGGGTTCGGTGAGTTGTAAGGCTTCCTTTACTTTTGCCAATGCCAAGAAATTGCCCATTAGCCATAAGCTGCCGGTCAATAGCTCCAGAAGGTAGAAAAATTACCTACGGATATGAAGCAGATTCTTCACATGCCTTCTAGAAGCTCTAACTCGGTGCCAGCACCTTCCCAGAATTGTTCACCGGTTTTCATTGATGCCATGCTTCCATACACCAGACTCTAATTTAGTGCCAGCACACCTTCCCAGAATTGTTCATTGGTTTAATTGATGCCATGCTTCCTTACACCAGACTTTGTCACTGCCATCTTTGCCTTGTTTGCAAGATAAAAGCTACATTGACTCATGTTTCCTCTTCTCTGTCTCTTGTCTTCAGATATCAACGAGTGTGAAGTTCTTCAGTATTGTCCCACCTTTTCTGAGTGTGTCAATTTAATAGGTGGAGCCAGCTGTCAATGTATCGATGGATTTGTGACCAACGAGTTCACTGGATTTTGTGAAGGTAAAATCTAGATCATTAGTAGTTCTGAAAATTTTGACCCCATGGGAGGGGGCAGGGATGTTGGAAGCATCGAAGGGTTGAGGAAAGGAGGGCAGCATTGTTAAATTTACCTTTATTAAAGATTCCGCTAAATTTAGACCGAATTAATAATTAAATTTTAACCTGCATAGTCTTCTTGTGGACATGCTGCTGACCTAGGCCACTGTTCTCACTTTGTTTTGTAGAACCTGGTAAAGTAGAAAACGAAATGATAAGATTTGTAACCATTCTCATGTGGGTCTAACGTTCCATCTCATTTCTACGATGGTGACTCGTCATTCAGGAATATGTTGTTTTCTTTTTCCCTTCTTTCTTTATCCTCGGGCACCATCTCTTCGAGAAATTTCCTTTCTTTATCCTACATGTCCCTACTTACTTTTTGGAATTCCACACACACCAATATTCACCTTGCCCCTAATTACTGTTAGTAATCTGACCAGACTATTGTTTTTTGAAGGTAAGGCAAACTTGACAACCCTCAATCCAAATTCGTCTGCATAAATATTTAGTACTCTTGTTTATTCAGATGTTAACGAGTGCCAAGAAGGACTCCATCAGTGCTCCGGCCACGGTTCCTGCAGGAATGAATTCGGTGGCGTTCGTTGTGTCTGCGATCAGGGATACCTTTTCAACAACGATACCATAAGCTGTGAAGGTTGGTATACCATTCATTTCATGGCTGTTGTTTTAAGTTATATTAAATTCTACCTGGGTAAGAAAAGGGTGAAAACTTGTTAAAAAAATTTAAAACTTAATTCAGATCTTGCATTCAGACCCACTGGAATGAACTGTTATATCCTGTGATGAATTAACTGTCCTCTATGCAAGGTATGGATACATGAAGTACTTGAGACTATAGACATTCTAACCATACCAAGCAAACATAGCTCTGCTATGAGAAGGGACGGGAAGGGGGGGGGGTGGTAATTGAACAATAGGGTCCGATTAAAGTTGGGCTTGATGAAATAGGTAGGGGAGGAATAAACAGTGGGCTAAACGGCAGATCACATTTTGTTATTGTGCCAGATAGTCATGACTTGTATTTGGGAAAGGCTCCATCTGACAACCATGCTGACTCTATAATCTAACGGTGATTAGTTTGTTTACTATACCAAAACATATTCTTCAGATGAATTGGCATTACCTCCTCAATGAGACAATACGTATCCCTCACCATCCAGGTCCCACGCTTCTCCAACTCATCCCACTCGCAGCCACTTGTAGACACCAATGTTACCTTCTTGAAGAAGGCACTTCGTCCAATTGAGTGACTGCTGATTTATGGCCCCAGCCACCCCCACCCCCCCCCCCCCCCCCCATCCCCACTTCACCATCCAAATCAGTTTCAAGTGTAATCAGATTAAACTTTTTTTGTACATGCAAGCTTCATGTTAATTTTTGCTTGCATATATATGTTATAGAAAGTTTTACCTGACATGGAAATAAACATTGTATTTCTAAGAATGGGCAGATGAGTCTGGTACTGGTCACATGATCTATTTGGTTTATGAATTCTCTCAGGAAACATAAAACTCATTTTCACTTAAACCCACCTTCCTCCCCCATCTCATTCCCCTTGCCCTTGTTATACTCTGAGATAGAGGAGGGCTAGTCATTTTATGTTCTTTGATTCAGATTGACTCAAGCCCTTTCTCTTTCCCATTTTTCCTTCATCACTACCCCCCTCCCTCCCTCCCTCCAACAGGTTTAAGGGTAATCAGAAATGTCCTTCTTTGAACATGCTCATGTTTGTGTGTATATCTGTGAGATGAAGAGATGGAAAGTCGACTTATTTGCGGCATAATACTTTCTGTGGTTCAGATTTAGATCTTCATTTCTGTTGAACCCTAGCTCCCTTTCGCCTTCCGTTCACCCCTCCTCCTCTCTCCCCCACCCCCTGGGCAGCTTCAAGAGTGGTCTGAGATACTTCTTGGAAGGTTGAGACATGTTGCTCTACAAATAGTTTTCATATGTTCAGTGTTAAAACACAATAAAATTCCAGAAGTGGAGCTTGAACAAAGTTTCATAATTTGGAGGTGCGGTAAGATTTACTTCATAGCTCTTTCAGATAAATTGTTTCTATGCTGGTCAAAGGTCATTGGAGGAAAACTGAGGTCAAAGGCTCAAAACTGCCAACCACAGTGTAGTAGGAGACCTTAATAGCTGAACACATGTAGTCTGCAATGGGCAAGACATGAAGTTATTGCTTGAAATGTGGCAACGCCTCTTTCTGGTTAAAATAATATGTTTAAAGTAATATGTATGCTATTGGGGGAAGGAGGGGGTGTGTAGGAGGGTATGGTGCACACTTTGAATGGTAGACAAACCTAGAACAGACGCACAGGACATTCATACACCCAGCTAATGTGATATATAGCAAATTTGTTACGGCTGTTGTTTCGATTAAGTTTTGCAGGGAGTAATTTAATCTCACATGGTTTAGCAGAATGTGACACAAAAATGGGCAAAGTGCTACACATACAGACAGACATGTGCAAATTCTGTTTTGGGCTCAGAACCATCACATTTCCATTATTTTATGGAAAAGCCAAATTTGTAAATGTCAGTATACTGCTATATATAAAATGTGAGCATTAGAATGATGATATGGATTCAACTTTGTATAAATTGGTGGCAGCAGACTATTTCTCAATGAAACTATAATGAATATGGCACAGCTGTCAGGCTGCTGCACTGCTGGGTTGAGATGCATGGCTGGCTACCTGGATGTCAATAGACATGTCGGCTCAGTGAGTATCTTTGAAATCAAATCAAAGTAATTACTCATAGTATTATATACATGGTTCCTATGGAAACATGAAGCACAGTGACTAAATATCAGTTAAATGTGGATCTTACATGAACACTGTAATTACTTAATGTTCTTTTTGTGACAGATTGAAAAAAAAGAAAAAAAAAGGGGGATTTTTCTAAGCATAAAAGGAAGAAAAAAAAGTCCAAATGAAAAAAAAAACATAGAAAATGCCAATAAGATGAAAAACAAATAATGTTCGGCTAATTACCTTATGACCTACATACTGGTATGGGATCATGGTACAGTCATTGTCAATTATACTTATCTTTATATATATGAAGGAAATTACACATGTGTGTACTTTTATGTGTAATATATAGATATATTACACATAAAAGTACATACATGGTGTATACATGTAATTTCCTTTGCTCACAAAGATGGCCCGACTGATTTACAAGCTAGAATCAATTTTCCGAGAGTCTCGGAATAAAATTTCCCCCTCTCATCCCTTCCGTTCTGTAAACATTTCTCATCACTTTCCAACGAGGAGAAACGACGACGATGATATTTAGCCTCAGTGTCTCTCTCTCTATAGTAGACTGCAATAGCAGCAAGCAAGCAAGCACTTGGAGAAGAGGTCAACCCTGTTCAAATCCCAGGAATCTTGGCAAGCTGTTTTAATAAAATTGATCTCTTTTCGCAGGAAGGATAAACAAGGATGCCATCTTCAAAGGTAGAGGACTGCAGGGTGCTTCCCATAAATCAGTGTCTTCCCCTGAATATCAACCCTGGCTACCAAATCCATCTTATATAGGCCTATATGTGTGATCGCTTTATTGGGGGAGGTATAGATAGACTCACGAGAAAGTTTATCTTAACTGCAGCTCCTCGGAAAAGTCGCATCCAGCCTGATTCGTAGCGTTTTGCGGTTTTTTTGGGGGGTTCCTTGAACAATTAAAATGGTTTTCCCAGAGTCAAAGGTCGTTAGAAGTTTCCAAAGTTAAACTGTGATTTATATACACTTGTATGTAGGTATGATAGCTGTGCTGTAAGGAACTGCTGTCTGATATGTGGTTCTACACTATAAAGTGCTTCTGTGATGATTGGCTATAAGTTGCCTCTCTGCCATATAGACAGCTGCCAATTAAAGCTAGCATTACTTTATAAGCATTAAGAATTCTTTTTATACCTCAATATGTTCTCCCAATCCCTAATTTTACCCAGTAGTCTCAAGAGCATCATGTTTAAAACATCTCAAAGCTATATTGTAGAAGTGTGTGATAAATGGCAATTTGTAGTGTTTCGAATAGTTCTAATTTTCCTGTAAAAGGTCCCCTAAATCTTTTTACCTCCCCCTCCCCCTCCCCCAAACAGCCTATCTGTCCCACCTGGTATTTGCATTGGGCACTGGTCCCCAAAAAGAGAAGTTTAGCATATGCCAGTGATTTGTGATACTGTATTTGAACTTATTAAACACAAGATCTGATTGGGCAGTGGGCTCTAGATAACTGGTCTCATCAGTAATGAATACCAAAAATAAAAAAAAAAATTCTGTAAAATATTGTGATATTTTGATATAATGTACAGTTATCAGGTATTTACATAATTAAATTGAACTAGATTTAATGTTATGTAAATTAGGAGGAACTATATAAAGCTTTAAAATGTCCCACTCACAAATTTATTTAAAACTGCCTTGAGATACGTGTTTCCCTTGCTCCATGCAACTCATTCTTTCTCCCTTTTCGGCTCCAGTGCATATTTTTCTATTTGTATAGATCTTCTGCTAACTTTAATAGAGGACTGCAGTTAAGGGGTCAGTGACTCATCATATTTTTGGCCCTATCGATGTTTGCATTACCTCGTTTTTCAGTGTCAGGGTATTCGCCTGCGTTTAGAAAGAAGGTTGTTTAGGAAGAAGCTCCCCGTTACCGCTGTGAGCTAATTGATGGTTACATGCACCTCAGGGAAATTGTAGCCGAAATATATATCTTTAATCAAAACAGTTCAAAAAATGCCTCGTAGAATACTAAAGAATGCAAGGGTTTGCAATCAGCTAACAAAATATGCCTGAGAAAATATGGGGGGCGGGGAGGGGGGGGGACTCTCAACTATATGTTCCTGCAAAAAGTCCTTTCCTCGTCTTAGAAAATATGTCTTTGCAACATGGCCTGATAGTAGGGCGAAAATTTATCAGATCGTTACGTGTGGTTCCTCACATTTTTGATCGGGAAAAGGTTTTTTCTACAGGGGTTAAAGGGGTATAAAAGGTGGCTGGAGTTGATTGCTGAACATCTATGATGGAAAAGTTACATCACATATGGCATTGCAAAGCTACATGGATTTTTTTCTGTAAATTTGATGATGTTTTGTGAATGCAATCTTGCAACAGCAGAGTGACATATTGATGTCGTCATGGCAACTGAGCTTAGAAAGTCAATTTGTAATATTTTTGTAATATATTTAAATCGTTTATATCCGAAGAGGAAGATAATATTGCTATAAAATATTTGAACATTTTGATGAAATTCTGAATGAGGAAAGTGTTGACAGATCGTCGAAGATATCAATTCAAGGATTAATCAACAGGAAGTAGATTAAAGTAAAGGATAGTTAAAGCTTTGAAGAATGCTAGATCTGTCAAGATGATGACATCACAGACTTCCTTTTGTTATGCAAATTCTAGGAGTAAGGGAGCTGCGTTTAGCCAGAAAGAACTATGATATTTAATCCACTATATATCTGCAAGTATAGTTAGGGACAGAAACAGATTTGGGATTTTTCAACTAACTGTGGAAGATTTTTTTTCTCTCTTCTAAACATAAATTTGACATTGTCTGTCAGTGGATTAAATTCCCTTTAAACTGCTGTGTTACACAATATGGTTTATTGCAATAACTCTATTATGTATCTGACTAGATGCTTTGTATTAATATTCACACACAGTGGTGTGGGTAAATCTGCTTGATCTAACTAACAGAGTAATGTGGTTACGTTTAAAGGGGCAGTGTTTGGCACCGTTTGGCATTTAACTATGATCATAGACAGCTAGACCACATAGACAGTTCGATCTGAAATACAAAAGGAAGCTCCAGATGTTACAAATTTTGATATTTGTCACCCCTGCTATGCCAACCAATAGCAATTGATAACATGCATCTTGACTGGAATATTTCCCAAATTAGCAGGCATCAGGCTAACGTCGGTAGGGGTCCTTTGTATAGAGAGATTTACAATAGGTATAGAACGTGACAGAGCCGGCGGTCTCTAGATTATTTTTAGACAATGCAGTATTTCCGCAACTTTCACAGTCCGAGACAAAACCCGATTATTCGTATGCAGAGAGTCTATGAATATGCATTAGGGATACTTACTTGTAATAAGGGAGACCTGTTTGCATTGCTCTTAAAACTTGCCATATCCTGACCTCTCTGCCCCCCCCCCCCCTTCCTCCCCTCCTCCTCCCTTTTTTTCCTTTCCCATTTTTATTTCCCAGTTAATTGCCTCCATATATATGCTAGGTTGTAAAAATAGTGGTCATTTTTATCGAACTATGTTCAAGCAGAATTTTTTTTATCGTCATCTTTAAAGAGATTGCCATAGAAAATTAGCATCGTTTAACGTCATAAAAAAGCTCTCGATCTCTTGGAATAATTTGGAACGGGGGTCAGAGCCTATAAAACGAATATATTATAGAGGGATGTTAATTACTAAAGGTGTTAAGTTGTATGTAACAGCATATATACTGCTAAAAAAGACATTGTTAATTCGTACAAGTACATTGCTGAAGAACTAACTGTATCCTACCATTGATATCAAAGCAAGTTTGTCAACCTAACTCTGAATAAAGTACAGATCGCACAGTCCACCCACTACTGATGGTTTTAATATATGTATGTAAATGAGCAGTGATTCCAGGTATAGTCTCAGTTATATAGATGAATTGCGAAAGGTAAACAGATATTTGATTGTGTCGTCCAGATTTGCTTCAGATGCACAACGCTTCACAGGAGGGAGTCAGTGAAAGTCTATACCACACAATGGCATGCAGGCATCATCTGCATGATAGAGATATAGGGCAGCTTGCCAAAAAATTGACCAAGATTTTAGTCGAATTATTTATGACTTAAAGCGAATACGTTTATTTTGAAAAGGAAATAGATGAGATGATATTTGATCTTATGTTTTTCATTATTTTTCAATTTGTCCCACCGGTGTTGTTCACGGATGAATATGAGTCATTTGATGACTGAAAAAGACAGTGATAGTTGTTAAAACTAACAGAAATGGCTTAAAAATGGTAAAATTATTGCTGAATTTAAATATACAAATAAAGATGGTAAGTCAGTGTTCCTTCGATCAGCTTCATCGAACGTCAGTTAGAACTTGAGCTAACTGTTACTGTTAGTAGGGCCTAGGTCTTAGTATTATATTAGTAGCTTAGTCAAGAGACCTAGTTGTAATGAAGTTAGGCTATTAGGCCTAGTCAGGGGGAGATTGTGAAGATGATTGACGGTCTGTGATACCAAGTGTAGTATTATAATGCGTGACCATAGACTATGTTTTTCACACTTATTACTGTTGTCACTAGTCTGCTAGTTGCATCATGGAGCTATAAACAGATTATAGCTCCATGGTTGCATCGACGATCAGCTGTCCTTCGAGCAAGGAGAGCTGAGACCTTCATTGGTACTGAATATGCATTAAAGTGCGTTCTCTCCTTGGCTTGTTTAAGTCAAGAGGCATGGTGTAATAGAATACATGAATGATATCAGTCGTCAACAGATACTTTCGATCATTAATTTCTTAATTAATGAAACGTTTTATGCAAACTTAGCGTGGTGAAACCTTCTCATTTTTCATGGTTTGTCAGATAAGCAGCATAAACTAAGTTCCACTTTTTTGAAAATGAACAGTTTCATGTATTTCCTAATTCGAAATGCACAGAATCACTTTAAGAATGTGTGTGTAGAGGGAGCTCTGCATGTCTTGGCTTTATTTGGGGAAAAAGAGAAGTCTCCCTCCCAATGCAACAGCAGTAATGACCTTGCTCTGTCCTTCAGCCACTAACTTGAACTTTTCTTACCTTTGGAGTCAGTGAAGAAGGTAGTAAAAATGGGATATGGGATGGGGTTATAGGATGGGGTTATATCACAGGGTAGATTGTTGGATAGGGAAAGGTGATGAAGGGTTCCAACTTTCAAGCAATTGACCTTAATCACCTTAGAACTTTGAATGGTTCATGTGGCATCTGACTATGGTAGCTACTACAGGACTGATTCCAACTTTGCTGGGATGAAGCGCTCAGATGGTAATGCAAATGTCTGTCCAGCTGGGATGGAAGATTTCCTCCCCCTCCTGCCTCTTCCCATCTCTTCCCATCTCTGCCCATTTCTTTCCCACTGTTCCCCTCTCATCCTCCCTCTCTTCCCCTCTCTTCCCCCACCTTCCCTCACTATTCCCAACTCTTCCTCCACTCTTCAAACTCTCTTATCCGATCTTCTACTCCATCTTCCCACTCACCCCTACTCTCTCCCCCTCTCTTCCGCTGTTCCCCCCTCCTCACTCCCTCTCATCCCTCTCGTCCTCTCATCCTTTCTCTAATCTCCTCTGTTCCCCTCCCATTCCCTGTTCCCTCTCATTCCCTCGGCTCCTTTCTTTCCCCCCAGGCTTCCCCTCTCTCTCCTCTCTCCCCGCTCCTAATTTTCCCTTCCCTCTTTCTCTCCCTTTCGTTTTTACCCCAAACAGGATGGAAGGTGTTTGAATTTACTTCATTCTTCACTTATATACCTGTCTATTATACCTACCCATTCTGATCTACCCTAGCCTTCAAACTACAGGCTTTCTGAACTGGCCGGACCCCCCCCCGCGCCCCCCCGCCCCCGGTCGGGCACGCTGGTCTGTTACTAATATTGGTTTAGTTACGGG
>JAAAKB020000023.1:0-13680 GCA_010014835.2 Apostichopus leukothele | reverse complement strand
CTGATAGTGCATAACATACCTGATGGTACATCTCAGCTGTGATAGGTAAGATAGGTAACGCCACTGAGTACAATAGGAGGAATAAGAGCCAGAAGATGATACCACACCAGAGTGAGGCGTGTACCGGCTAGAGAGACGAAAGAAGAGACAAAAAATACCTAATTTTACAGAAAATATCTTAGAAGAAAAACATGACTAGAGAAGTTTAATACCACGCTTCCCAAACTATCAGTTGCGACCCAAAGAGCGGGTCATGCGTGGAAAATGAATCACTTTGATTAGTGAAAATAATGTTCTTTCTGAAAGTAAACTTTTTCCCTGTCACATCCATTGCAACAGTGGAGTATATATGTATATCTATATATGGATCACAACTAATCCTAGCACAAACTGGTGTTAAAGTGCTCACTTGAGGGCTAACAATATTCATTGAACCAAGAAGGTAGAATGTGAACATATGTCAATTTCTACCATCACACGAGAGGAAGTGATTGAAGTGAATGGTCTACATTGTTGTGATACAGCTATTGACAATTTACAGCTGACTGTACTACATGCTTGGGATATGCAGTTTTGTTGGGAGTCACATGACAGACGGATCAAATAAAGGGTATCCTATGAAACAGATAAAAGTGAGTTGATTTTATAGTGAATGAATACTTACCCAACTCCAGGCGTCCATCTCAAGACCAGCTTTAAGGGTGACCACTATCACTACATACTAGAAGAAAACAGAAATAGTAATTACTATAACACACTCAGGTAACATATTGTAAGTAAACAGAAACACTTAAGTAACACCATAACACACTTAGGTAACATATTGGAAGTAAACAGAAACAATAAGTATTACCATAACACACTTAGGTAACATATTGGAAGTCAACAGAAATACTATAACACATGTTACAGAGCTGTTATTTTTTTATTCCATTTGGTACACTACAACCTTTGTTATAATCTTCCTACTCTCTCATACACTTGAAGTCTAGTAGCTAGGACCTTTTATTTTTCAATTCCTTGATTGAAATTTACACTAGAAATAAACTGAACTGAGCTACAAAGCCATATAACACTTAAAACTATGTTACTGAACACCAGAGTAACTTTAGAGTGTTACTGAACACCAGGGTAACTTATCGTGTAGGCTATGTTACCAATAAAGGGTAACTTATCGTGTAGGCTATGTTACCAATAAAGGGTAACTTACCGTGTAGGCCATGTTACCTATAAAGGGTAACTTACCGTGGAGGCCATGTTACCTTTAAAGGGTAACTTACCGTGTAGGCCATGTTACCTATAAAGGGTAACTTACCGTGGAGGCCATGTTACCTATAAAGGGTAACTTACCGTGTAGGCCATGTTATCTATAAAGGGTAACTTACCGTGTAGGCCATGTTACCCACAAAGAGGTAGTCTCCACTTTGTCCATTTCCATAGGCAGCATCTCCAGAGAGCGCCCCCACCACAAAGAGGAAGATGATCAATGAATGATAGACTGCGTTGGTCGTCCACATCCAAAAAACCTGAAGCGAAAAAAAAAAATAGAACTTCCCATAACGGTACAGCTGAAGAAAATGTCTTGATTCTATACCACTATCAAAAATCTCCGACGAAAACCGTGTATTGAGAAACTAATATTTATTTACTTACTAATGTACTGAAATAGATCAGATAGCGTTATTTTGTGAAAGTGTTAATATACCGATATATATACCTTGGTGTTGAAATATTCAGCATTCTGTGATGACTTGTACAGCTGTGGAAACTTCTGCATACTCTCAACGCTGATGTTTCTGTCAAAGAGGCCGATGGCGAACGGTGGAAGAAGGGTGAATACCTGGAAAAAGGTGAAGATAAACAACCATTACTGACTACTAAACATAACTGATCCTCTGAAAGCTATGAATCCTGATTGAATGGGGGGAGGGGGGAAGGATGAAACACACAAAGAATAAATGTGTACAAGTTACACATTTATCAACACTTAGGGGAATAAATATCACATAGCAAAAATGCAAAAAAAGCAAGCCACTACATACACAATATGACATTAAAATTGAAATATTTATTGATTTCTGACATTTTAAGAAGCCAAGCTCATTTAAAAGTATCAGCATATCTAATATAAAAGAGTCATGTTTTAATTTTTATTTTTGCCCTTCAGCTGATACAACAGAAATCTAATAAGAGAAAAATGACCATTGAACGGTTCACCTTTATCATGGTTCACAGGCTCTCTGAGATTCAAAGTGTTTGATCTATTCAATTTACAGTTAGGAATTGTTTACCCAATATCACAAAGTGACTGCTATGCAAAACAGTCGAAATATGTACAGCAGTTCTTTTACACAGGAGCCATAGTATTTTATAAGAAACTAATATCAGAGCTTTCAAAAATGTTCTACAAAATTTGAACACAATATTATACAATGTGCGATATTTATTACTTGGTTACCTTTTCATCTAGGGTACAACTATGAGTATAAGCAAACTGGTAAAACCAGAGACATTTGATGTGAAACTAGATGGGTGATACTGCTGGTAATATTTCCTACTGTTGATGTGCGCTGGCATTTCATGACACACCCACTGATCCAGCAGGAGTGCTGATAGTGAAACCTGATTGTATTTTACTACGTAGGTATTACGCAGTTTGTATCAAGTTGCTGGCCGACTTACCACGTTGTACCATGCAATGGCCCACTTGTTAAACAGGATCTGTCCAGACCAACCATTTATTATAGCAAACCAAAACTAAAAGAAAGAGAAATCAAAGATGTAATAAAGAGTCAGATGATGGAAAGAGATGTTTTTACTACATTTAACAATCACTAGAGTAGTCTTAGGGCTGTGGTTATTCAGCTTACATTACTATTAACAAGTCCTTACAATAAGTGAATAGGGTACTCTTTATGTATATATATATATGGGAACAATAATAAGCTATTTCTATATCCCTTGAGGATACCAGTCAGCCCATGACCACCACTGAGCTCTGTCCCTGTGAATGGAGGATACCATTCCACTGGACTGACAGCTCACCTCCATGACATACCACACCCATGACCACTACTGAGCTCTTTCCCTGTGAATGGAGGATACCATTCCACTGGACTGACAGCTCACCTCCATGACATACCACACCCATAACCACTACTGAGCTATTTCCCTGTGACTGGAGGATACCATTCCCCTGAATTTCAATATCACAGCTCACCTCCATGATGTAGAGACAGATGTTTTTATAGAAGCTGTAGAGGATGACTTTGGAGATCCTGTTATAACTCCAGACGCCGTGGACCAGAATTAACTTGTGGAGGAAGCGGAACTGAGCGATGGAGTAATCAGAAGAGTTGGCTGCTTGAAGACCTTCGTTACCACTAATACCAATACCAACATCTGCAGCCTGTAAAGGGAGCACAGAATTACGGTTTACACTGGTAAGTATTACGTACCTTCAGTGTTAAGTAGCATCGGTAGATAATAACCATCAAATGTAGTAATCATATGGATGCATATATACAACTAATTACAATACAATAAAATCATTATTTTAGTCTTTTACTGACATTTTCCACCCAACAAATGACATTTACTAGTCCAAGTGTTATTACACAATCTTCGTTTATATATTGTAGCAGTTATTCATTATTACATAACATGGCTAACCTATACCTTCTAACAGTAACCTAATTATGTATATTCAAGTGTGCCGATACACACCGTAACTCTTTGTATTACTGATAAGCGATGTTTAAGGTCTAATTTCGTAAATGAAACGAACGAAAGTGGTGAGATATTAATAAACGATATTCAAAGGTTGGCGGGAATGGACTCACTTGTATCATTCCGACATCGTTAGCGCCGTCACCGATAGCCAGAGTTACTACTTTAACATACTGCTTCACCAGTTCAACCAACTCTGCCTTCTGTAAAGGTGTCACCCTGTAGAGAATATTTATATTTAAATAATGATGTAAAAACCAAGATATCTGAGAAAATGGGCATTAGGAGAACTAAAAACGATACAAAAACAATTTATTTGCTCCCCCAACCTCCTTATACTACTAGAGTGCTGTTACATCAATGCAGAGCACACATGCATATTAAAGCAGTTTAAAGAGTTAATAGCTCAATCAAGGAGGATGTTCGACGATACACAGTTTTAGCACTTGATGCTAGTACACTACTGTACAATCCCCTCCATGGCAACAAAGTGAATGGTCCATTCCAGTGATCAGTTTATTACCCAAACTGTGAATGGTCCATTCCGGTGATCAGTTTATTACCCAAACTGTGAATGGTCCATTCCAGTGATCAGTTTATAACCCAAACAGTGAATGGTCCATTCCAGTGATCAGTTTATTAATATCCAAACAGTGAATGGTCCATGGATGCCAGTTATCTGATTTAACCTAAACAGTGAATGGTCCATTCTGGTGATCAGATATATTGCTGTATGTCCCTTTAAAATACTTTTTTTAAATCTTTTTCAGTTCATAATGGGGTAGCAAGCCAACATGTTTTTTTGTATACATTTGAACACACTAAAGTCTACATCAATAAATCAGAGATACCATTGCAACTGTATGTTATTATCACAGGTGATAATGCTCAGACTAAAAATATCTAGTAATTTATCAGGAAATAGATGGTGTGTACTTTGCAAAGATTTTTTTTTTTTATAAAGGTGACATCAAACCAATAATGGTTAAAATATTGAAGAATATGTTGCATTTTGCTTATGCATAACAAATTTGTTTGAAAAATTTATGCTGATTTTAATTTTGTGACATTAGAGAACAATGCGAAACATGTGTAGCATACAAGGAGCTGTGTGATGGGACACAATCTCAATACTGTGATATAGTAACGGCCATCTAACTTATTATGCCAGATATCCCCTTGAAATGGTCAGAAATATTTTTAGATTGTTATCTCCTGGCATCTCCGTAGCAACAAACCTCCCTCTGCTATATTGTCCAGCTTTATGACGACTCATTTCATTATTACATTGTTTTTTCTCTCTGTTATAGTTGTAATCACATAAACCCATTGAGATTCACAGCATTATTTCATTCCACTATCGTTCTTGACTGACTGTGGCCAAATGACTAGCTTACAGATCAGCTAGCATCTTACTACTGAATATCACAATGGTATTAGAGTAAACAGATTTCATGTGATAAATTGGCTAGAATACTTTTTTAGCATATCACACTAGTATCAGAAGTGGGCAGAATAAGTGAGCTAAAGGCAACCTACAATATAGCACATAGAGTGCCCAGATCATAGGCAATGGACCAGCTAGCATCAAAGTGTGGCCATATCGCAGGAGATCAATTAATAAAGAAGCTAATATCAATCTGCTAGATATCACACTAGTATGACAGTGGCCAGATTATAGAACATGAATCAGCCAGAATTAGAATGAAGCACATTATGTACACTACTGTCAAGAGTTGCCAGATTTGCAGCAGAGAAATTAGCTAGAATCTCCCTCCAGCATATCACACTAGTATCAGAGTGACCAGATTGCAGACCATAGATTTAGCTAGCACCAACCTGCAGCATATCACAGATTTGCATGAGCGGGCCAGAGTAAGGAAATCAGTTTTGACAGAAGGGTCAAGTGCAAACTGTAAGGTCTAAAAAAGGTGAGAAAAACGGTAGATGGTCAGATTATCAAAGCAGTAAAAGTTTGAAATTAGCAAAAATGTAATCATGCAGATATAACAGTTAGATACTGTGATAACAAAATATAAAGTTGCCTTCAATTTACCATTAATAAGTTAGAAATATAAATGGTGTATACATTATTACTTTCTACGATAACATTCAAGGTCAAGGTGAGAACAGCTTTTGATATTTAGTGAGATTAAATGTATGAAAGCGTTTTTCTCAGGTTATGATTGTAAATATAAATGTGTTAATGGGGATCGCCATCCACGCCATAAATCAACAGAGGGCGCTGTCTTATCCTTTCCTTCTAGCTCTAGGAAACTTGACAGTTGCAGTCTCTGAAATCCCACTGAGAATTCCTTTGGGGAATCTCTGACGGACACTTCGGATCAAACTACCTGCACTTTAACCTGATTCACACATCGTGTGACATGCTCGAACTAACATACGGTTATCACCACTCGTAATTACCATATTTTAGCAACTAAATGTCGCTCCAACATACGTTTGGCAACATTACACACGCCTGGTCGTGAACCAATCAGAAAGCTTCTTTGAGGTATTTTCAATCGATTAAATTGTATGAAGTTTCCATTATGGAATATACCTGCGATCCTTCTCGTAATTATTGAAGACGGGATCTTTTGAAACATATTTTCACAACCAGCATATGTAGATTGAGATACGTTACAGCGCTTTTATACGTAGTCTTTGGAGATCCGTAAACAGAATAGGTCACAAGCTTACTGACCCCAGAGTAGTAGATCTACGTCACTGTTAGGACCAATGTGACAGCGCCCTCTGCAGAAATGCTGAAGATCTCCCCCCCCCCCAATTAAAGCTGCTTTCATTTTAAGGGCTCTGATCAGTAGTTTGGTTACACTATATATATATAGACACATACATAGATATATATATTGATTTAATTAATATCACATTCTATTGTTCATACTTGGAGAAAAAAAAACTTTTTAATTTTTTTCATGCAATCATTTCATGTCATGACGATATTGAACGGTTTTCCATGTGAGAAAAATTAGTTAGCAAAGCGACAAAAATTTCATAAACGGATATATCCTGGCTTATTATCATTTGATCGTTATCTCTGTTGGGTAAATTTCCGATGAAATGTGATACAAAAATCAATTCAATATAGCATGACTAGGTAAATTTTTTTCATTACCAGTTATGAAGAAATGTTGTCAAACATTTTGAATATTTCTCATTTGCTTTTGCATGAGATAAATAGCATTTTACAAGGTGTCTGAGGGACAACACTGTTAAAATTGATAATATTTGCGTTAGTTACATCCTAAACTTAACAATGATGTAATGTCAATATTCTAGTGTTTCTTAGTTTGAACAATAAAACCCTTCTTTAATTCATTCTATATATAGAGGTTAATAGAGTAAACTGCTTTGAAGTAAGTATTTTGAGATAAACATCTGTTTTCTGAAAAAATCTGGGTTAGAATTATTACAGATACACACCACTCTATTTCTACGAACCACTCTATATCTATACAGAGAGTAAAGCAAGGTGCAGGTATGATGAATGAAATGTAATCCAATATCCAGTTATTTCCCCAATATCCATTAATTTAATTAATTAATGTAATGATGACTATAGTCCCCCAACAACACTACAGCAAGAGAAAATAATTGAAGAGGCAAGAATCATCATGGTATCAAGAAGAATCATGATTTGTTTGGATCAAGAACTGAAGGGAGCTTCAAGAAATTAAAGTGCAAGGGTTCATGTAGTCTTCAAAAATAAAGCCATTTTTATTCTTTCTGTTACCTTCAATCTACAATAGATGTTACCATGCCAACCTCACAAACAAACACACCAGTCAACTGAAAAGAGCAACCAAAATTTGATAATTTTCAATGAAGATTGTTGACTAATAATTACTTTCCTTTCCTAATAACACTCTTTTCCTAATAATATGTGGAGTTATTAAGTGTTTCCAAAGAAATATGAATTACTAGCAGAATTTTTATACGGTACTTTTTGCAAAGAAGGCAGATAAGAGCTTTATTTAAGAGTGTTTGCCAACACTGCAAAATAATCAGCATAGAAAAGTTTTCTGAAAAGTTTTCCAAACTTGCAAAGCAGTTTGGGTCATCGAAAATTTGCAAAATAATGATGTTGTAAATTGACGAAGTTATTAATGATGACATTCTTTCGTTTTTAAATTTGCAGCGAGTTTATAATACAAATTGAAATTGTTTATAAGACACATTCTCAATATAACTGAATGACTCACCCATCCATAGGTTCATAAACTTGGACTTACCTTTCCATCAATCACTAAGCCGACATAATTTTCGTTATTGATGTCTTCTCCGAACTCGTCGATTTGTCTCTGGAGGTTCTCTACCGTGTCCTTCATGTTGTCTTCGTTTAAGATCACGAGGGGCATGTCAGGTGACAGTAATTTACATGAATAGCCTGAAAAGGATTAGGTTAAAACCGACACCAACCGTTATTAGCCTGTATCGACCATATTGTCAGGTGACAGTAATTTACATGAATAGCCTGGAAAGGATTATGTTAAAACCGACACCAACCGTTACTAGTCGGTATCGACCATATTGTCAGGCGACAGTAATTTACATGAATAGCCTGGAAAGGATTACGTTAAAACAAACACCAACCGTTATTAGCCGGTATCGACCATATTGTCAGGCGACAGTAATTTACATGAATAGCCTGGAAAGGATTAGATTAAAACCGACACCAACCGTTATTAGCCGGTCTCGACCTTATTGTCAGGCGACAGTAATTTACATGAACAGCCTGGAAAGGATTACGTTAAAACCAATATTAGCCAGTATCAACCATATTGCAGATATCATCTTCGTTATGTTTAGTTTTTAGTAATTCAGTTTAGTTAGGTTTAGTCTAGTTTTATTAGTTCAGTTGAGTTGAAGTTAGTATAATTTAGTTTAGTTGTAGTTAAGCATGGTTTTGATTTTAGTATGGTTCGGCTTAGTTTAGTTATATTTAATGTAAGTTTAGTTTCTAATACGTACTTCACGCCTCGCTTACCTGTCTCCTCACAACCTTAGCACTCTCGTTCTACAGTGCCTAGAATTAACTGGTAACTTTTTAACACTGAGCGCCCACTATGACTGGCCCCTCCGGTCAATGCCCTCCCATCTCATTCTACCATCCAAACTGCCAACATCATACGTTTTTCGCATGGACTTTTTCCAACAGATTTCGTTAGGAATGGTACCTTAGGGTACAAGAATTTCTATCCATTGGGGAGCGACCAATGCATGTGAAAATTTGTATAGTCTTTAGCATGGGTAGCAGTTCTGCGAAATGCTTATGCTGGTTTTCCCGCCCTTTTTGTATGCACGCACTATACACTGTTCAAACAGAACAACTGTAGGTAACTGTATGTAACTATGACAACCTGTTAGTACCTGAACCAGTGCTTCATAGCATAACATTTCCTTGATAACAATCTCTGTCAGTTGGTGACTGAGGCAGAGTTGATGATTGATGATGATTGTGATGATGATTGATGATTGACTTACCAACATTGATAGCAGTCTCCTGCTTGTCACCAGTCAAGACCCAGAGTTTAATATCTGCTTTCAATAGTGTATCGATTGTCTCTGGGACACCCTGGGTAGAAATAAGGAAAGCAAGAGACAAGATTGAATCATTGCATCATCCAACCAGATTGGGATTTATATCAAGAACTGGAAAAAACCTCCCCTTCCCCCCTCCCTTACCCCCCTCAGAGTAGAGATCTGGAAGTGGAGGAAAGAAGTTACTGTAGTTGGATGATGGCAAGAGATTGGACATACATATAGTTTTTAAGTAGACAAGATGGATGTATTGTGGCAAAAACTGGTCATTAACTTGTTGTTTCTGGTAGTCATGAAATTAAATATCGGTTATTACTGCCGGATCATTGAAATGATATTCATAATTGATATTTGATATCTGCACGGCCCACTTATCCACCCTGAGGAGAGAACTGAATAAAAACATCACAGAAAAATCAAACCAAATATCAACTTAATTCGCTCTATCTAAACTTTGTTTACAATTCTCAGTCAATTTTTGTCTTCTTCTGTCAATGTAAATAAAAAGACAATTTTCCAAATGTCAGAATACTTTATAAGTTGAGAGAATCTTTCCAATGATACGAAACGGGGGAAATTGAAAGTTGTAAAATGAGTTAAAGTGTTTAGATTTGGTAGGTGGGGTGCAGTTGTTCTGAGGAGATAGGTAAGTGATAGCAAAGTTTTTTTCTTCTTACATCTTGTAGCTTGTCTTCAATCGCTGACGCACCGATCAGAGTAAAGTTCATCTCTATCAGTTCAGCCGCTTCCTCCAGCTTCTTTTCCCTGTTCTGTAAGGCTGTACTGGCCTTGTAGTAAGTAGCAGACCATTCCTGTAAACGACAGAGTGGAATTGGTTTTAATACTGCCAAACAAAGGCTTAGTTTAAACCTAAACAACATAGTGGTATTGGTTTTAGTATTACCAAACATAGGCTTAGTTTAAAACCATATCCATGAGATGATCATAAATGAACCCTGGTTTACATCAGGGCTACCCCCCTCTTTATGAGTGTTCAGAAAAATTTACGATGCAGCTGTATAGATGTCATAACCATTGCTACTGACCGGATTGTCATTCACGTCCCTCGTCAGATGCACAAGTGTCTGCCTTGGCACCTAACTTCTTTATCAGATACTAATGGTACCCTAAAGCCGCCAAATTCTTTGTCACTGCCAAGCAGCCATGCAAACAAAGTTGTTTTGAAAACATTGAAGGATCAAGCAAACCCCATTTTTCCCGATATCCAAAAACCAGAAATAACAATCCAGGGAAGTCTCTGCTCAATGACATTCAAAGGAGCAATTTGCAATATATCAATCTTGAGAAATCTGGTTCCTGGTGGCCTTTTTTGAACCAGGAGCCTAATGGTTGTGCAAAAGACACTGTTTACCCTTACATCTAACAATGACTACACCTTATGGAAGATATATATATATGTCAGGTGATGTCAGGTATATATGTCAGGTAATCTTTATGTCGGCAACTGTGGGACAACATCAGTTATAACGTAGTATTAACCAGGATAATTAATTATCGATATGAGAAAGCCTCACCTCATAATCTTCGTTGGAAATTTCTCTAAAAGACAAGCAAAGGGTTCTCAATCCTGAAATACAAACAAAAACTTGAAAGTTTCAGAAATTGTGCATATGAGAGGAAAGTGATGTGAAAAACAATGCCACATATTAAGCAATCCTTGAGAGTATACATGTGAAAATGGGACAGGTAGCATTGACGAAAGAAAATGAAAAAAGAGAAGGGCTACCCGATAAGATGTAGGAAGCTTGAAAATATACGCAAGGAAGATCATTGTCCACAAATATAATACCAGGCATTGAGTACTCATTGAGTCTATGTAAAATAAATTCAGTAAACATCAAAATAATATCTGTCTATCAGCCTTGTACATAATTTGATACAATAAGCATTTCATCACGGTGAGTTAAACCTAGCTTTCGTAAACTGGACCGCGTAATGACCAATGGGTAAAGTCTTTTCCGACCAGCCCACTCTTTTGAACCATCAGGATGGATAGGGAAGACCTTACTTACTCAATGCCACATTACTTTTGTGCATTTACTTTCCCAACCACGATTTATTGCTTTTACCTTCAGCTGCGAAGCTCTCTAGATGTTGTATAGTATCTTCTGTGTACTCTTGGCTGGCTGCCAGTCTTTCATATATCACTGAATCCTGTAGAATACAGTAATATCAATGTTGTATACACTAAATAGACATAGTCTTTCATATATCCTGTACCATGCAGTAGTATCAATGTTGCATATGCTAATTGTATGTAGTCTCTTATATATCAGTGAATCCTGTAGAATGCAGTAGTATCAATGTTGTATACACTAAATAGACATAGTCTTTCATATATCCTGTACCTTGCAGTAGTATCCATGTTGCATACGCTAATTGTATGTAGTCTCTTATATATCACTGAATCCTGTAGAATGCAGTAATATCAATGTTGTGTACACAAAATAAACAGTCTTTTATATATCCTGTACCATGTAGTAGTATCCATGTTGCATACGCTAATTGTATGTAGTCTCTTATATATCACTGAATCCTGTAGCATGCAGTAATATCAATGTTGTGTACACAAAATAAACAGTCTTTTATATATCCTGTACCATGTAGTAGTGTCAATGTTGCATACACTAAATGTGTGGAGTCTCTTATATATCACTGAATCCTGTAGAATGCAGTAATATCAATGTTGTGTACACTAAATAGACATAGTCTTTCATATATCCGGTACCTTGCAGTAGTATCAATGTTGCATACACTAAATGTATGTAGTCTCTTATATATCACTGAATCCTGTAGAATGCAGTAATATCAATGTTGTATATACTAAATAGACATAGTCTTTCATATATCCTGTACCGTGCAGTAGTATCAATGTTGCATACACTAAATGTATGTAGCCTCTTACAGTATATATCAATGAATCCTGTAGAATGCAGTAATATCAATGTTGTATATACTAAATAGACAGTCTTTCATATATCCTGTACCGTGCAGTAGTATCAATGTTGCATACGCTAATTGCATGTAGTCTCTTATATATCACTGAATCCTGTAGAATGCAGTAGTATCAATATCTTGTACTCTACACCAAGTGTATATAACCAAAATTAATATTCAAGTTGTGCCATGAACCCTCTGATATTAATCTTCATTTACTTCACAATACAATCATAACAAGATATCATTTGTATGACCAACCAAAAAGTATTAACTTATTCATTTTCCAAAGAGGGCACTTATTAATCTGTGATGGCTTCTCTATTTGGACAACAGTTTACACAGTATCCAAGTATTCAAACTGTATTCCAAGTTTCAGATCAGAGACTCAATACAAGATTTAATGAATCTTTCTACTCACTGCTCCTTTACATAACAATAAGATGGATCCTTTACTGGTGCGAACAATCACAGACATCCTCTTCCGGTCACTGCAATAGAAAGAGACAATCAATAAAAGACGAGCAAGTACAAAGCTTCCTTAAAGTGGAAGGTCAGCTGAAAGAGACCATCTACAGTGGCCAGCACACTGCCGGCGTCAATGTGGCCCGACTCTACTAGGCCCGAGTCGGGTACCCGACCGAACATTCGGGTACCCGAATCGGGAAAAAAAACGCGCAAAATGGGTACCCATTTTCTGAGCCAGTGATCTATAGCACTACTGGTACACTTTGTGTTTTTTTTTAATTAGTTGGGAGAAAGAGTTCTTCTTGCAATGAAGTATCCAAGACATGTTACTTTCAGGTTAAAAGCCACTTGAGATCAAATTCATCTTTGAACATTTAATAAATTCCTTTGGGAATGAAAGATCATGTTTTCTTACATCAGAATGAATATTTTAGAGTAACCTTGAAGTTTCTGCAGTGCACATGGACTACTCTACTCTGTGGTAATGATTACTTCTAGTCACTCAAAAGTTGCCATTGGTAAAAGTCTGATCATAAAATGATACATTTACCCTGAGTTAATAGCCTGAAGGTTCTCATTAATATCCACAAAACACCTCAAGTCACATCAGACTTACCTTGTGAAGTCCAGCACATTAAGTATCTCATAGCGTTCTCTATTTCCATTCTATATTGACAGAAAAAGAAAAAAAATTAAATCTGCAAGTAATTAATGAGAGTGTGTTGGCCAATTGGCTAAGGCGTCGGACTCGCGATCCAAGGATTGCTGGTTCGAATCATGCCTAGTTCATTCCGTTGTGTCCTTGGGCAAGATGCTTTATCTCACTTGCCTCCTCCACCCAGGAGTTAAATGGGTACCTGTGAGGTAACTTGTCATTGGGCGGAGTATATAACTGCTGCCGACTGGAGGGATTGTCTCTGGGACAGGTTATCATTGACCAGGGGTAATATAACGTCTGTA
>JAAAKB020000022.1:393257-404593 GCA_010014835.2 Apostichopus leukothele | reverse complement strand
AAGAGCAAGGCCTGAATTGCACAGTCCACCAACTTTCTTCCACATTGAAACAAAATGTAATGCAGATGTGACATTCCAGGCCACTGTGATGACCTGAAATGACCATAACACAGAAAGCACAGCTTAATGACCTGTGATATGCTGAGAATTACAACCTGGTTTGATCTGAAAGTGACCTCCAGGTACGGAAGAGTTTTGATTGTTTTCCACAATTTGATTTCTGTTGGTCCCAAAGACCTTTCACCTACAATTAAGCAAAGGGGCTTGTGATACTAAATGTAGCACATCTGCATGTATACCAAAAATGGAATCAGTCTGAACTTTTTTTCTTTATATATTGTATTTCTAAGGTTTGTACAAACTGACCCTTTTAATATCAAAATACTATCAACTTCATTAGAAACCGTATGTACGAGATAGAATAAGCATTGGACATGATTTTCGTAAAAATCCTTTCTGAGAGTGACACATCTGTGATTGAAAAGATATCAAACAAATTATACTTTAGCATTAACTTCCTATCTGTTTCCAAATGGAAATGTTCATTATTTGTTATCAAGAGTTATGGCAAGTGATCCACAACACATCAAGGCAAACTTGCTTAAAAGACATTTAAGTTTACAGGCAAAGCATTACTAAAGGTCAATTTCTTTTATTATACAAACTCACAGACTGCCTCTGTTAGCTTCTGTTCCCAGATCTGCTTGAGTTGTTGGGTGCTATACCTACACAAGAAGGATGAACTGAGTTTCATTTTCATTTGTTCCGGTCAATTGTTTCCTTACGTGACTGAGTTATCTAAGGGTGACAGACATTGACATAGGTGTATTAGCAACCACCACTAAAAGTTTTTAATATTCCACTTAATCAGTATTTCATCATCATCGTATCCATGTTCAAGTCTTCTCCTGGTTTCTGCAGGTTTTCTTGTGGCTGGATCAGTGATAGTTCATAAACAGAAGTGTTGCTGCTTTCAAATTATGATCATGTGCAATACAAAAATATTTTTAATAACAAGAAATGTTTTACTTTCCAGAAGTGAACATAAAAGGTTAGCAGTATATATGAAAAGGAACATGTTGTGGAAATAACTACACAAATCATTATCACACAAAATAGGTGTACCTATCTGAAAATCAGACAATTTGCAAGTGCAGGGGAACAATTTCATGATAAAATACACATGCTGAAAAGTAGCTACATGAAAAGTAGCTACATGATGTGGGTTCATGTGACATTGAGTATCATGTGAGGTATTTCTGACAAGCACTCATGTGCTTTAATGTTACCCATACTGCCTTGTGGTCACTGAAGAAGCTTTCGTGGATTCCAGTTGATAATATATCTGTTTGTGGTATGTTAACATATATGTGATCAAGAGATGAATTGTAGTCTGTGGTTATACCATTAACAATTTGTCGAAAACTGTTTGTTTTCATCAGCGATAATAGCTTGTTTTTATCTTGACTGTGAACCAACAGATCTACATTAAAATCAGCAATCAAAATTGTTCGGATAGGCTTCATAAAGGTAAACAAGAAAATTGAAGTTTTCAGAAATTGCTGCATGGAAACAGTTGGTGACCGATAAATGGTAATGACTTGTACAGTACTACTTACTGTGTTTGCGGCTATTGCTGTTATTTCAACATTGTTACAGTTCAGTGATTGTTGTTTGGTTGCTATAATGTCATCATTTGTGTAGATTGCTGTCCCATATGGTGAGTGTGATGCAGAGGTACAAGGTGGGAAGTTCAGGAATACATTGTATCCATCTATATGCAGTTGTTCTGTATTTGTTGTGCTGGATGGGTGACATTCTGTGAAGATAAGTATATCAGCTGAGAGGAGTATACCATCACTCTTGATGTCTATCATGTGTTTTCTTAAGGACCTTACATTCTGATGTATGATAGTTGTACTGTTCTCAGCAGATTTGATTGATGGTACACAAATGTTCATAGCCCTCTCAGTCCGCAAGAGTTGCATTTCTTCCACAACATTTTGATGGACATTAATTTTGACTGCATTGAGATTTAGAATATATAGTCCTGTCAATGATGTCACTCGACTCAAAGCAACATAATGTATGTGGCACTGACATCTTGAACCAGACATATCAATAACTACCTCATCCAAAGTGTCACCTTGGCATCTGTGTACAGTTTTAGCTGCAGCTGGTCTCAATGGGAACTGTTTACGTAGAATTTCTGCATTCTTTGAACGGCCAGTTCTAAATTGTCGAGAGATTGGTGTAATTGGGGTCCAAGTTGAAATTATGTTAGGGTTAAAAAGGTTTCTTTTAGATTGGCGATGAGCCTTTCCGATACTAGAGTCATCAAACTGTATCCAAACTGTGTGAACTTGATTAGCCTGTGTTCTTTGAATGTGCTTGACAATACCTGAAGCACCATTCATTAATCCATCATAAACAGCTACATTAAGACACAAGTCAATCCTTTGTCCAACTCCAAGATGTAATATATGGTGTAAGCCCATGGTTTTCTGGGGATTCTTTGGTATTTGCTGAAGAATTGTCTCCTTGACTTTTTTGCTGACATCACCAGTGACAACATCAATAGATGGAATCTCAAACTTCATTGTATCTAGTAAGTCGAGCATTCTGTTGTTATGTGCATCCACTTCATGATTTGTTTGGAAAAGATGAGTAGCATTTTTGGGCACATTATGAGAAGGAACTTTTCTGGATTCTAGAACAAATAAGTCATCATCTGTTTGATTTCCTTCTCTGAGTCGATTGAGCAGTTGTGCAAATGCCTGGTCATCCTTTTGTCTCATGATTTCAGTCAGTTCATATGCAGTGAAATTTCTTTTCCACAGGTTACATGCTAATGGACCATAGTCAGCTATTAGCTCAGTAAATATCCAACCATCAAACACAGGTTTTAGGTGGAAAAGATCACCAACAGCAACTACACTGACACCACCAAAAACTGCCTTTGAACCCATTATTTGTTGCAGTCTTTGATGAATGTACTTGAACATGCCATTTCCAACCATAGATATTTCATCAATGAAAATAACTTTCAAGCTATGATATTTCACTTGCAAGGAATTCAACTTATCAGCTGTAAATGCTTTGTAATGAAACCCTCTTGGCTAGCTGGGATTTGAAGTGCACTGTGAATTGTCATGCCTTTTATTCCGTAGGCAGCTTTACCTGTTGGTGCCATGAGAAGTATATGGATGTCGTCAGGGTCAGTACCAGGTACAGTTGAGTAGTATCTTAACAGTGCGTTGTACAATGCCTTCAATACTTGTGACTTTCCAACACCAGCACCACCTGTGAGAAAAGTGTACAAAGGTTCATGTTTTGTTTTACACCAATGCAGGACATGATTGAAGAACACTTTTTGTTTTGCATTGAGGCTGTTAACCAGCGAGTGATAGTCATCATCTGGCATGCGAGGCTTCAGTAACTCCTCTGTGGTGACATTATTAACTGCTACACCAATATCTTGTCCAATGTCATACATTTCTTGAGGGCCACCTTCTACAGCTCTTTTTTCTTTCTCAACTCTGTCTTGCTGATCCATATGTTCTGTATTGGGTGCAATGTCATTTGGCAGGTCTTCATCTGCATTCTCAATAGTTTCTATAGCACTTTCAATAGCATCACTATTGTGATTGTACTCTGCTTCTTTCTCTTTGATGGTCATCTCTCTGGAGGTGTATCTTTCTTGGTAACTTTCAAATGATCCAAGAATATCAGATTCGGACCGCCATGGCACAAACAACATCAGCTGCTCTCTGCAGAACATTTCAACATCCTTACTTTTGTTGAAGCGAACATATCTGATAATCTTTGCTTTATTTCTCTTCTTAAAGGTTAATGCACCCATGGTGTAACACTTGCTTTCTGAATCATCACTTACAGAGTTTTCTTCACAGCTTGTGTCAGTCTGCATTTCTTCAATAAGAAGATCATCTTCATTTTGTGGTTCATTGTCATCTAGAGTTCCTGTATCTCTACTTTTATTTGTTGAGACATCAAACCAAGCTGCAAAGTATGCAAGACAGTAGTTATCAAGCAGTTTTGGTCTTGCTGCATACTTCTTGATTAAGCCCATACATTCAATGTCTGTAGAGTCATCAGGAAGTTCTTGAATATACTTCAATGGTTTAAGAAGCACAGTTCGCTCTTCAGGTGGTGAAGTGTTGATGAACACAAACTGACGAGTAGCCTTCCTAAGTGGCATCTGCAGAACTAAATACACAGCCTCTTGAGCACCAAGTTCAACGTGATTCAAGAACTTATTTCCAATATGTCTGACACGTTGTTTGATATCAAGGTTGCCATCTTTTGCTTCTTTTGTAGCTCTCTGCATGAGGTTGCTCATACCTCGTTGTCCTTTACTTATGGATCAAGTACATACTGGATGTCCATGTTTGCCTTCCATGTTTGTAGCAAGGATTTGTTGTAAGCATTCACTCTGATTTCACTAGGTGACCTCTTAAGAAAGAGTTTGTCTGATGTAAGGGACCATCTAATAGCTTGAATGTATTGATCTTCTGTCATATTAAGAATCTGCAACATTTGTTGAAATGTGATAGTGACTTCTTCTGCAAGTTTGAGTTCATCTAGGTAATCCTTTATGTATTTGTACAAACAATCAAGTGGTTCATTCTCATCAAATGGGTTGCTGTCAGAAGTTGGTGTAAGAATCATTGTTCGTGGCATTGGTGGAATAGGAAACCCAAATCTACAAATACCTTGTCTCTTCTTTCTGCAAGTCTTAGCATGGCTGTGTGATTGTAAGTTGACTGAATGATTCACATTAGCACTTGGTTTATTGCATGTCACATACTTGTCAATGAATGACACTACTTTTTCATTTGTGTCTGTGCCATAATGAGGTGCACCTTTTATCCAGGCCAACATGTGAATATCCGGAGAACCACGTTGCTGGAACTCAACTCTGTAGAAGAAATCTATGATATCTCCAACTGGGTGGTATGAACTTTGCATGACAACAGTGATTAATCTACGAACAGAATAATCAGAATGCCTGGAACAAGTTACAGGATCACTCTGAATGAGATTAGACTTTTGTTGCCAGGTCATGTTAAGAATTTCTGCATCAGTACATTGCTTGTTTCGCAAAGTTCTGCCAAGAATTCTCAAAAGATGTATCCATTGTGTCTCTGCAGCTGAGAAGGACATAAACCATGTGGGTATTCCTAACTGTGTTATCATATCAAACAACTCTTTCTTGCTGTTTTCCCATAGGGTGGAGATCCTCTTAAAGTTCTAAAAATTCTAAAACCTTCATCAAGAGACAGAATTTAATTCAAACGTTCTACATTTTTGAAATCCTTTGCAGTTAGTTTCTTTCCTATCAACTTCTTTTTTCTTAGGCTCAGTGTAACTTTCTGCTGAATCTGATTGATTTGCAGTTTCTTGGTTTTGTAGAATATGTTTGACACACATTTAGCAAATCTTCTATCTTTGTGTCGGTGTTCCCATTTGCAAATATCACTGTAATGAACTTTGATCTCGTTTTCAGTTCTTGGTTGTCCGGAAAACAAAGTGGGATAAGCCAGTTCTCCTGAGTGTTTATCTTGAAACAACCCCAATGGTCGATTACCTTCACTTTGGGCAAGACAATAAGCAAGACTTTCATCAATTGTGAATTCAGGGGTTAGCATAGTGTTTAGAGAACCTGAAGGTTGAGCTTCCTCATTTCTCACTTCTGTCCACTCATCATCCGAGTCTGGCTGCATTTCTGTTTCATTATATGGCAACAGATTTGTTTCTTGCTCATCAACAGTTGAGGGGGCATCAAGATTCTCAATGAACTCGTGCCAATCATCTTCCATGTCCCTCAGTGTATCAGACCATGAGTCTAAAATTGTCACACCTTCATCTCTATACAGTTGACTATTGGTTACTAGCCAGTTAGCAGCATCCAGAACTATCTTTGGCCTAACATTCTGACTCTGAACTGCATGGTTGTAAGAAAGCTTTCTTTTAAATTTTACAGGAATAGTGTCACTTTCATCCATCTTTCGTGGTAGTATCCTGACAGTAGTTGACACATCAGCTGGTACATTAACCACATTTCCTTTCATGCTCAACTGACGACCTCTGGGCAGTTCTCTTATTTGCATGAATGGAGTTCTAAGTGCAACTAATCTTTCTTCTAGAGAGTGTAGCTTTAGTTCATTAGGAGTATCTGGCATAGTCATATTGTTTTGTTTACTCAAAGGTGGTGTCTTACCAGAGTTAATGTAGTGTTTGCATGTTCTACAAACCCACTGTTCACTATGTACTGTTGAAATGGAACTGTCTTCAGTTGTTGTCACAGATTTAAAAGAAATGACACTCTGTTTATACCATAACTGTTCACAAACACAACACACATATTCTTGGCCTACTGATATGGAATTCCAGAATTGTTGTTGCAGAGACTCACATGAAGTTGTGTGGCGAGAAGCTCGCTTTGTTGCTTTGGTAGTATATTCTCGTTGCAAGTAGTTTTTGTTAGTTCGAAGTTGTTTCATACGCTGGCGGTTGGCTAATTTCTCTTTGTGATTGGAAGCTTTCATTGTTTGCAGTTGCTCCTTATTGGAATGTCTCTCTTTCTCTTTACATATGTAGTGTGATCTTATTCTGTCCATGCAAGCTGAATTATGTTCACCTTCCGTCTGTGAGTATCCTGGGTGTGATCTGATTGTTTGCATTTTTGCCTTGTTGCTTTGTTGTTCTTTTTTTTAGTATGCCTCAGTTGATCTGAGGGTCTTTATTCTCGCATTGTTGTTTTGTTTTTCTCTGTTGGAGTATGCTTCGGTTGATCTGAGGTTCTTTATTCTTGCCATGTTCCTTTCGTTTTCTTTTTTTGAGTATGCTTCAGCTGATCTGAGGGTCTTCATTCTTGTAGTGTTGTTTTTCTGTTCTTTTTTTGAGTATGTTTCAGTTGATCTGAGGTTCTTTATTCTAGCATTGTTGTTTTGTTTTTCTCTGTTGGAGTATGCTTCAGTTGATCTGAGGTTCTTTATTCTTGCCATGTTCCTTTCGTTTTCCTTCTTTGAGTATGCTTCAGCTTTGGTGCGTTGCTCTTCCTTCTGTGAAAATGTTTCTTTGGACCTGTACATCTTCATTCTTGTTATGTTATTTTCTTTTTCTTTCTTTGAATACGTTTCGTTAGACCTGATGGTTTTCATTCTTTTCACGTTGCCTTGTCTTTCTTTTTGTGAATATGACGCCTTAGATCTAGTCTGCTTCATTCTTTTAGCATTACATTGGTTTTCTGTTTGGCTATATTTTTCAGTGAGCCTGATCTTTCTGATCCGTTTCAAGTTTTCCAACCTTTCTTTTGCCTTATAGACCATACTAGTTGCTCTAAGTTTTCTCATGCGACTTGAACTGGACATATATGTCTGAGATACATTTCCTAAAGAATCTTCACTTTTCTGTTTTTGCCACAAGCATTGTCGTTGCAATTCTTCTTGTACAAGTTCTTGTGTGGATTTAGGTTTGGGGACTGTAACTGATGTGCACAAATCTGATGAATCATCAATATTGAGAACGACATCATAGTGATTACTGTTTGTGTTCACAAGATATATTCCTCTCTTTGAAGGATTCACCTTGCTACTCAAATTTCCACTTGCAGGATGACGAAGTCACTTCCACTGACTTGCCTGATGATGCAAAATTTAAAATATCAGTATCTAAAAGGGAAGCTGCAGCCATTATTTCAACCTCTGTGGCCCAAGTGTCAGCACAGTTGATCTCGGAACTTTTAATGTATTCCTGCACTGTTTGTGAACTTGAAGGAATGTGACTTTTCGGAATGGATTTGACAATAAAATCTCTGAGTATGAGGTGATGTTCTTCTGAGCCTGTTATCAAGTATGACAAACACCTAAAGAAGCAGTTTCCATCTCCTGCAATTGTGTGAACAATGTGACGGATTGGCAGTGACATTAGAGATAATTGGAGAATTAATGCAATTTGCCTTTCTGGGAGTATTGGACTGGGAGTTATGGCTCAACCCCAAAGGTTCTGTAAGTTCATTCGCCCAAGAATTATCAACAGGATAAAATTGTAGCTGGCTTTTGTTTTCTTCTTTCATGATAAGAATGTCTGAATTCTGCACATTGTTTGCAGTCATATTTCCATGAATCTTTGGTTCTAGAATACAGGAGGTGTAGTCCTTTGTCTGTCTCAAATGCTGAAGTGAGTTTTTGACAACAGTTTTCCTCTGTTGGTAACTTTTTTTCTTTGTTTTAGGCATACTGATAGAAGTTGGTCAAGGAAAGTGTTCAAATTGTAACGTTTTGCTGATGTAGAGAACTATTTGCAATGCATTGAAATTCTAGAATATGGTGTAATATGATACTTTGATTTGAAGGCTAAATATATGGCAGTCCAATATGGGTGGTTCCAATGAAGATTCAATATGTTGGTTCAATATCACAGTTGACTTTAGAGCGATACAATATGAATACTCAAGACTCAATATGGTGGTTCAATATATGTACGTTCAATAAGACAGTTCAATATGTGAATGCTGAAGAAGGTGGATCAATATGGCAGTTCAGGTATGGCAATTGAAGACAATTCAGGTAAAGTAAGTGAAGGCAGATCTTTTGAAGTAATTCAAGGCAGTTTAGATAGAGCAGCTCAGGGAATTTGAGAGCAAAAGGTACTTCAGATAGGGCCATTCATTCAAGGCAGTTCAGATAGAACAATTCAAGGCAACTCAGACAAGAGTGTTTCAAGGCAACTCAGACAGAGTGATTAAAGGCAGCTCAGATAGAGCAAATCAACGCACATCAGGTAGAGTAATTCAAGGCAGTTCAGGTAGAATTCAAGGCAGTTCAGATAGAGCAGTTCAAGGCAGTTTAGATAGAGCAAATCAAGGCAGATCAGATAAAGCCATTCAAGGCAGTTCAGATAGAGTATGCAAGGCAGTTCAGATAGAGCAAATCAAAGTAGATCAGATAAAGCAATTCAAGGCAAGGCAGTTCAGACAACGTAATTCAATTCAGTTCAGATAGAGCAGTTCAGATAAATCAAATCAAGGTAGTTCAAGGCAGTTCAGATAGAGCAATTCAAGGCAGTTGAAATAGAGCAAATCAAAGTAGATCAGACAAAGCAATTCAAAGTAGTTCAGACAGGGCAGTTCAGACAAAGCGATTCAAGGTAGTTCAGACAGAAAAATTCAAGGCAGTTCGGATGGAGCAGTTCAATGTAGTTCAGACAGAGCAATTCAAGACAGCTAGGTAAAGCAATTGAAGACTCTTTAGTTGTAGTGATTCAAACTGTTCAGGTAAAAGTAATTCAAGTCAGTTTAGCTAGAGTCATTGAAGGCAGTTGATGTATAAGAATTCAAGGCATGTCAGGTAAAGTCATTCAAGGCAGTTCAGGTGTAGCAATGCAAGGTAATTCTGGTATAGCAATGCCATACAGCAGTTGCAATTTTTTATTAATATTAAGGTTAACAGTGCTTGCCAGATGCTTTCTACAAGTTTGGGAGTATGACAATTTTATTGTTTAAGTATGTGTTTAGAATTTTCCTGTATATATGTACCTTCTGTGAAATAAAGCCTGTGTGGGTCCCACTGGATACCTGTAAGAAAACAAGAAAGAAAGGTTAAAATAAACGTATCATTAATTTGTTCACCTATAGACAAATAGCATAGTCAAACAGGACAAAGCTTTTAAACCACAATATTGTGTTTATCAAAATCAAACAGGTCATGGACATAATGTGGTTCTTCTTCTTGTACACCTTCAATGGAAGTTGCACATAATGAAGAAAACTTGTAAAATGTTTAAGGTGTTTTGACTTCTTCACCCTCTCCAAATTTCACTGAAACCAATGTCATAAACATAAATTATTATCACCAGCAAATATTACTCATTAATAGAGGCTAAAACACTTGTTCAGATTGAACTTGTGGCAGTAGCAGGACTTTCAGGTTGACCCCTGTTGACCAATATGACCTCTATTAATACAATAGACCAAATATGAGATCTATTCACACTTCCTTTCTTCACAAATCTTGTTCACAAGATTTTTACAATTTGATCCCTGTTGACCCAAATGACCTTTCATCTCCACCATTAATGTACAACCACAAACCAAAATGAGATCCTAAAAGCTTTCCTACTTGAGAAAGAAGTGTTTAAAAGTTAGGCATCACAAACATAGAAAATCAGAAACACCTCACCCCTACACAAAAATACACACAAACATTACCAAATTGGTAACTGCAAGAACAGAACTTATCCCAATTGAAAGCAATCTTAATGAAGATTAAGCCAAAGTTAGTATTTATCAGGACTATTAAACTGGATTGTAGTAAGCGGTATATGTTTAAGCTAGGTTATAACATTTGGCATACACAGACAGGTACACAGTGATACTGTTCAATGTCTCAAACAAACATACTCCACAACTCCTGTGTTACATCTAAATAATGGAGAAGAATATTCTATTTACTAAAATTGTTCTTGCACAAAGATGGTTCCACTGGAATCCAGACAGTCCCCGCAAGTGATACCTTGGAAAGCTGTGAGAGGAAGGGAAGAAAAGAAAAACCTGTAGGAAATGATAAGCCTGTTCAGGTACAAAATTCAATGACAGAGGTATTCCAAGTGCAATTTTATGTCTTGCATATCCCACCAAGCTGGAAAGATATCATGTACCTTTCATGCCGTACGATGGAGAAAAATATAAATGAACTCATACAGAAACAACTTTTTTTTGGAAATTGGTACAACACGTTCTTCACTTTAGGCGATCTGCTTTTTTTATTATGAGAATACCTCAATTGGTAAAACCATATTGGTCTTTCAGAAAAAAGATACGATCGACCAAATTATTCAGTACGGCAGCTTGATTTGTCCTTTTTCACGCCATATTGAAAACTTCAGCCAAAGAAGGTGGCGCTGTTTAACTATAATTATCACCACTACTTGAATTCTAAATCTAATTTCGATCGATGAACTTGTAGCCTACTGAATCAGCCCTCCTCTTCCGAACCTAATATCCTTCCTTAGACATCTAGTCTCGGAGCCAAAAGATATCCTGCTCCATCCTCCAAAAACATTTCAATGTGGGCTATCAGTTCCTTAAGCCATTCTACTCCTCAAAAAAAAACTCAAACAGCATCATTCGTTAACACTAACAGTGTTTTCCACTGACAACTCTGGTGTGCGGAAAGCATCGTTTTCTGTCATCAGAGTACCATGTGCGGAAAGTAACAGTACTCCCCCAGTAGGCTGACTTGTTGCCCTACTGTGGGCTAAGCATTTCTGACTGTGTATGCTATAGACTTGCCTACAAAAGCCTAGACTGGACC
>JAAAKB020000022.1:348176-362295 GCA_010014835.2 Apostichopus leukothele | reverse complement strand
CCACACTTGCCACTGCAAGCTGTTATGCTCATCTGATGCCCTCTACCAGAAAATTTACAGTTTTTGGTAAAACCTGTTTTAATTTATTGGTCCTTATGACTAGTGTTTGTACTTTTAACAACACTGTTTTGGCTTTCAACACTCATACCCTTCAGTTGGGCTGATGTTGTTTCAACAGCTTTACACATGTCATTGCAAGCTGCTAGATTTGATTTCCAAATTCACATGTGGATGCTAAGGTGCGTACTTTTACAACATATTCATCAAAAGGTTCACTATTACCTTCATTACAATTGTTAAATATATAACGCTCCAAAAATGACGTTTGTATTTTCAACACAATACTAATGCCACCACTCCATGATTTTATCCATTTTTTTCTTTCGTCATCTGTAGCACAGCGTAGACCATTATGTACTTGTAGGACTTGGGGTCCAATACAGGTAATTAATGTGGCTCCACGAACCATATTTTATTTGGAGGCTAGACCAGTAACTATTTCATTACTATCCCATAATTGTTTGAAAACTTTCCAAAATTTCTTTAAATTGCCACGCATGCTCAGATTTGGGGGCAGTGAGACAGGGACTGAGACATTCATCATGAACAAAAAGAACAACAATATATCCCTAAAATATGCAACACATATTTCTCCTTTAATTCGTGTCAAACACTTATCCACTTTAAGCTAAGAAACCCAAATAAAAGCTTAATAACATAAAAATTATCAGAATGTACACTATTGACGGTATAGGATGCAATGTGACGTTACCTTACAACGTTAGGCTAGTTGTAAAGTTATTGACTCGGGTGGATATATCAAATAACAACCTGACAAGTCTCTGACTTCAACGTATATATATTTACAAGGAATAACATAAATATAACGAGAACGGAAACACAACTTAGAGACATAAGGTAGGAAAATGAAGTTGAGGCACACGCCTCGTGTACTGCATATATATCACTGGTTGGAGACTTCTGATTGGTCTTTTCGAATAACATGTTCACGTAACGTTTTAACATCAAGTTATTTGACACATGACATTACTCTAGTCCACAATGAAATCTGATACATTGATTCACAGCAGACGAAGGACGTCATTCGAAAGTGGCGCTAACGTGTAGCCCTAACAATATGCAAAAGTAATTTATAGAATTGAGAAATATGATGACAGTATTTCATGAATTTTTATAATTGATACTTCACCTATGTTATCAAAACAACAGTGACGGTTTCCTATTTAAGCGTTTCCTTGTTAAGCGTCAAATCCAAGCTAGAAATGTCACCGGAAACTGGTTTCCGTCAGCTTTGAGTTCCTCGTTGGACCGTTAGTGTACGTACTGGTTCAGATCCGCGAACATGGCTTTGCAATCGTAAGCTTGAAAATCGCAATCCAGATGTATCCAGCAAATCACACCTTATATTGACTGATTGTTGTTCTAAATGTAACTTAATATCATGTCTTTATTCTGACACCATGTATCGGTACGCGTTTACGGGTGTCAAGATGGTCCCGAATGAAGGCGAAACGTTAAGTTGTAACTTCAACTCATGTATTCTGGTGTTACTAGCGATTACTCAGTGAGGGCTCTAGTGTGAAACATACAACAATACGTTATAAGTCTGAGGGCACGACCCCTTGAAAGAACGTTTAACAAAAGGGATTCGTACTTAAAATGTTGGTGATTGATGAGTTTCCATGCTGTTTCCTTTTAACTGGCGTAGTCTAATACGACGTTACGGGCTTTATCTATTTCCACTATGTTATCCAGTTCGGCATAGACGAACACGTTAACAGTGGTATCCAGAGGTTGTGCGAAATGAAGTTCCATTCGAAGATTGCCTCGTTTGACCAAGTTGAAATGTCCACCCGAAGACAGGTCCGGTGTCAGATCAAAAGCATACAACGTGTAACCGTTTAGATAATCGTCTCGACTGATGGCATTGCCTACATCGTGCTGTGCTTTATCGGTTCCGGAAAATAAGGTGTGATAGGCTCTGATGTAATTAGCCCCACCATCTGCACCGTAATTTGGTTTCAATGGCTTGTAAGGGACCTGCTCTCCATCCATATACAACGCTAGAAAGTCGAGCCCAAAGTGTTCAAAGTTAAACGGGTTAAGCGTATACGAACCGTTGAAAGCCGTATTACGCACACATCCTACGATCACTTTCTTTGGAAGTTGACCGAGGAAAATATGATCCTGAATGAACGACATGTTACCGGTAGGAATAGAGAACATTTTGGTAACAACGCGTTGAATGGGATATTTAGCGGTGGCTTTCTCGAGGGCTCGCGCATGTCCAAGGGCTACAGATGGATTCAGTTTCACTTTTCGTACAAATAACGACGCGTCTTTGATAATGACTTTGTATTGTTTTCCATCATCGGCAGACATGAGACAAAATTGATCTTTACTCCTGATGAGTTTTAACTTCATATTTACTCCATTCAAGAGATATTTCTCTTGAAAAAATATGTCGCTGTGAATAGGTCCAATCATATCGACCGTCTTACTCTCTGCCGTAAATGTGGTTCGCTTCTTAAGTCCGAGATTGGCGGAATTACTCTCTGCCTTCGGGTCAGCTTCATTCATATAACCGGCCGTGTCCTTGTAGAAGAGGGATGATGTCAGTTGACTCTCCTTAGCTTCAGAACCATAACTCAAGAGGGTTTCCAACAGGGCACGGTACGGGTACGTCGGTGTTGAGGGTGTTATGAGACGTTCATTAAGGGAAACGTCGATTTGGCTAAACAAAGACTGGAGAAAGAGGTTGACCGGTCCGACTTTGGCTTCTTCCGGTAAATCGTTACCATCAGACAATGTAATCTTTGCTTTGACGTATAGTTGGGTTTGCGCTAAGTCGATGTATTCTTCCGAAGAGCCCGAGACATAAAATTCGATGGGTCCATTATCCGTGAGATTGGCGATCGGGTGATACTCTACCCACTGTCCTTTCTCGATACTGGTTTGCGTAGGAGGTACGAGAAAAAGGTCCAATTCTGACTTGGTGCATTCGCAGGAATGTTCGTGTAGCAGAGACATGATGAATTAAGGTGTTTAGTCGAAAATGTCTCGAGATCTTTTCACTGTCCCGGCTCGCTTGATTCTGCCTGAGGAGATGGCACGTTTACGCTTTTTAACACCTGCTGAACCCACCACAGACGACACTGCCCTCTTTGCCACTCGTTTTCCAGCCGCCACACCCCTATTCCTGGCAGATTCTCTAATAGATCGTCCGTCTAGAACATCACCTGCAATTTCGACACCGGTACGCAAAGCCTCTTTCCCCAATGACTTGACACCTTTCTTCAAGAGAGGCATAGCTGAGCGAAACAGACTTCCCAACACATTACCTAGACCATGTCCCTTTTGAACTCGGGCCCCTTGAAAGACCGGTAAACCACGACCTGTCTGTTGTAGGTAGTGGTTTTCGTAATCTCGAGGATCACTCTGAAATTGTGAATGACGCATGGTGTTTATTCTTGAAATATTTCAAACAAACTGTGGAGCTTTGCGAAGACGAAAGTGAAGTGTTGCGATGACGGTGCCTCGAAGAAATGGTATTTTGCGACCGGTATTGTCCCTTATATCAATTTCGATGGTATCAAAATATTTTTGCTTCACTGGGTGATAGTAAACGTTGTCGTATACAGAACTGATATCCTCACCATATTTTCCTTTGACAGTCACAACACGGACAAGTGGCACTTTGGTGTGCCCAACAGCATGTGGTTCTATAATGTCGCTGTACACGAACATGTGATGAATGTGTTTCAGATCAAATGGATGGTTAATAGTGCTGCTGCTGGTTACGGTAGTTGTGGATGGAAAACCCAAAATCTCAGCTAACCGACCCTCAAACTTGACCTGTGCTCCTTCCGCTAGCTGGATACTTATCAGTCCGTTTTGTCTATCCAGTCGGTAACGGATTTCGTCCACATAATTTGTCTCCAGAAGCTCCAAGAGCGTCGAGGGATCCCTGTAGAAACCAGATGTTAATGGTTTCGTCCACCACTGGTGTCCATTCACGGTGTATGTGTACTTACAGTCTTCGTCAATGTTATACCATTGATGAGGATATAATATTTCGGTCAAACCGACCTCCCACTGACCCTCCAGTGAAATAGGTTGAGGGAGCTTTACGCGATAATGTGTAAGTGTATTGTCGGGATAAATTTCCGGAGAAGCGTTACTAGGCAGCGTGACATAAAAGGAAGAAGCCATGCTGTCTTCGTCAAATCTACAAAAGCAATGTCAAACCTAACGCTGACGGAACACTTTAAATGTTTTTCAAAGTAAACACGTCAGATACCCAACTGTTGAATTTTGTTGGGTAGCCTTCCCATTTGACAAAATATTGTTTTCTTCCACCACGAGTGCGATGACGCAGTACCTTCTCGATACGATAAGTCTGATCTGTGTTTGATATTTTTTGAAGTTCTTGTTCGTAAAAGCGACCTTCGATGTTGTCTTGGTTGTAATCTTTCAGTTCATATACTGGAGGTATACGAGCTATACGTTTTGCGACGGTAAATACTTCGTCAGTCCATTGGGGGAGATAACTCTTTCGAAAAGGTCGAGTTGCCATGCTGATGCGTACAGGATCACCGACTCCAAAGCGAAAAGTCGACATCTCGGATAACATCTCGGTGCTAGTACCATACAAATTATGCCAGACTGTTTCTTGATTGAGTTTCGTGACGGCCTCTGGAGCCATACCAATACTGCGGTGATAACTTCCATTATACCCTTTCATAAAATCCTGTAAAACATCGACATATCGCCTAGTGCCCTTGGCCGTAAAGAACCTCCACATTTTCGATTTCAAAGTGCGGTTGAAACGTTCCACGATAGAAGCTTTTGTCTCGTTATTGGTTGTAAAGTATTGGATATGATTTGACTTCAAGAAAGTCTGCACAGTCTGATTTAAAAATTCACCTCCTTTATCTGTCTGCAGTTTCTTTGGTCGCCTACCTTGTTCTCGAAATATGTTCCGAAATGCTTTGACGATACCGGCTCCCTTCTTCTTTTTCAAAGGTCGAGCCCAAGCAAACTTAGAGAACACGTCAATGCAGGTCAATATATATTTATGACCGCGATTTATTCTTGAGAAAGCACTGACATCTACCAGATCTGCTTGCCACTGACTATCGATCCCAGACACGATAACACGGTTACGAGGGAACTGTCGTCTCAGAGGTTTGTGAAGTGTGTAGGTCTCTCTTCCCCTCAACCAATTTCGAATCTCACGACGGCTGATTCGTTTATTATCCTCTTTGACGGCTCGATGGACGGCTTCTACACCTCCGAATGCAGAGGGATGTGATGGCGTGTAATACACATCTGCCAAATAATCTTCCATCCGGGTTATCGAGATGTACCTTGCCACCACAACAAGCGAAGAGACAAACAATGTGTCGTAAATTCAAAAGTACCTTTAGACTGTTCACTGGCCAACAGCTATCCATGTCGTAGGGAGTTATTCGTGGAAGTGAATGTCTAGTTATCTGCACGTCTCATTTTAAAATTTTTCCCACTTGGGTCTAGGGGGCGTCTTCTTTTTCATTTTCTTGGACGGTAAGTGATACGCTGTACCATAAAGATCGTCCGAAGAACTCTCCAACTTCTTCACGTACGGTTCTGGCAAATTATTTGCGTCAGGTGTGGCCAACTTGGCAATGTCCTCCCAACGGTCTGGGTTGCCGATCAATTCGCGCGGTGTATTCAGTTGTGCTAGTCCCTTTGTGAAATCTCTCACCCCTACAGGTGGTGTAGACTTCCTTTTACGAAGAGCATCGTTGATCAAATCTACCACGTGAGACCCAGTTACAACACGCTCGTTGACGAGTAATTCCCCTTTATCATTCCAGTCAAGCAGACGGTTGCTGTCTATCATTTTCCGCAATATCTGGGCCGCTTTACTTTTCAAGGCTTTCGGGACGCTATCCAAAACCTCACGACCAATGTCTTCTTTGAGAAAAGTGTTCCTTGTACGTTCATTTTGAGAAGGGACCGGTTCTGAATCTGGTAAGAGGCGGACGGTAGTTGGTGTCTTCGCTTTATTGTCGTAAGTCATGAAGCGTTGAAGTATGTCTGCATAACGTTTCATTTTGCTGGTTTCGTCTAGATCTGAATCAGCAAGCATTTTGGATAATGTTTCTTCTAATTCTTGCACTTTAGTCTGCTCAGTCGGCTGGCGTTGGTTTGTTTTCATACGATTCAACTCATCAGGAGAAACGAGTACCAACTTCTTGGTATGCTCCATACTACTTGAATAGCACGCCGCCTAGGATACCTATGAGAGGTGGTATTAAGGCAGCCAAAATCGAACCTCCCTTCTGTAGAAGTATGTGTCTTTTCTGTTTGGTGGGGCGGTGTTTGTTGGAGAGGGTGCGCAACTGATGCCTGTGTTTACACAGCTTTCTCTTTTGATGTTTTGTGAGTGGAACGTTACCGTTCAAAGTGTTGAGAGCACCCTCACATATACAATCGATCAATTCATTCGAAGCGCCCAATATCACACCTTTCCGCTGTTGAGGTGTTCCTTTGGCTAATACGTGTAAATAAGGAGCTTGTTTCTGCCAACGCCGCATGATGATGAAATGAGAGCTCGGACGTTTTGCAAACTTATTTAATCACTTTTTAACATACACGTAATGGAGTTCCCCCGGAAAAATCTGACTCCTCAGTCGCATATTTTCGGGAGTAGTCGTTTTTAAGTCGATGAAAAGGTACCCAAACGGTTTGTTCGTAGCATCTCTGTAAGCCTCTTGTAAATACTTGGGTTTTTCAGGAAACATTTGCCTTGCTAAATATGAAATTTGAGAGGCATCTCTCGGATTTTTAAACAAGACTAGATAATGAGTATTGAGACTGATAGTGCGACTCTCTCGTCCTTTTTGAAACAGATTTTGAGTCACTAGTATGATAGACACATTTTTATGGTGACTACCTTTTGTAAACAGATTACTTATTCTTTTATCATTTGCCGTTTCACTCATTAAATCATCAAGAATGATAAGATTTCGTTTTGACGTATCCAGGTGAGCATCGAACGATTCTGGAAGACCTTCTATAAATTGGATACGGTCTTGTAACTTTTCTGTCAATTTATCGTACAGCGGTTGATACTCTCCATAAAACCATACGATATTATCGGGCGGTGGTTGGATGAGTGTTTCAGCATGAATCAACAATTGATTCAGAAATACAGTTTTACCGCATTGTGTTGGGCCAACGAGGACGAACGTAAATGGTGAGACGATCATGGCCATTCTTTTTGGAATGAGATTTTGAAGATCTAAGATATATATTTTATAGTATTCTATGCCCCCATATATGGAGGCGCTATACAAGAACCGCAGTGGTTTATCAAAGCCGAAAGCTGACCGAAGTTGACCTCACGTTGGCCGAAAGTTAGCCTCACGTTTCGATCCTAGCAGGATCAATAAAAGAAAAAAAAAAGAAAAAGATAACTAACCATCTTTGTTAAGTAGTGACGTCACTTCGCCTGAAAGCTATTCAGTTTGAAAGAGACCGTTGTTAACGAAAATTTCCTCAGCGCACAACATAACCAACAGGACTAGCACACATACAACAACAAGAACAATAAACAAGAAGAAAATATGTCGAATTTTGAAGAGAAATTGAACACTTTTTTAATGGGACTGAGGAACGAAGAGAGGGTAGCGACATTTCGCCAGAGCCAGAACTGTCGGACCGTGGTTAGAGTGTTAAAAATGGAGATAGAGGGACAGTTTGGGCCAACTGGGGCCGGTTTTGACACGGGTGTAGGCCCACAAAATTTTATTCCGTGGGGTAAAGCTCATGTGGAGCATGGATTATATATAAGAAGAAGAGTCCAGCGCTGGTTGGATGATTACTGTGATCGAGTTTATAGGGATTTGATAGAAATCAATCTCTGGATGGATATCCAGTTTGATGTGTATTTTACTGTTTAACTGTTGTTTTATTTTATTTTATTTTTAGTATTTTGGATGTGTTTGTGTGACGTGAATTTCCTTTGGATTTATATTTGTTTAGTACTTTGTTGCTGTTTTAATTTCTTGATGTCATTTTTTTTTTGGATTTTTTACACTGGATAGTTTGTTTTTCTTCTTCACTTTGGAAGGATTTTGCAGTCGGGTAAGTACTATGATTTATTTATTTATTTATTTATTTATATATATATATATATATATCAGGAAAGCTCTACACATATTAAATATCTTTTACTTATAACAATCTTTTATTATTTCTCAAAATTAAAACGTTTATAGTTTAAAAAAAAAATGGCTACATGGTATTTAAGGAAGTTTGTTTGTTTGGTTGTTACGGACGCTTGTGGTGGTTAACTCGTTTAAACTTCACTACATGTAACGGATCATTGTTGATGTTGTTAAGGAGCGTCGCTAAGTTGGTTGTTAGGAGGAGGGGTGTATTCTGAGTGTGTGTACGATTGCTCTCGCACATGCGCTATTTGAGGTGTTTGAGTTACTAAGGAAAGATGATTTTATTGTTTGTCAAGAGAGATGTCTATGTTGTATATGGAGGTTTGATGATGCAATAATACCTAGTCGTGTTGATACATGTTTCTCTAACACTATTCGTGTGGACACTGTTTGCGTTCCTAAGGAAGGTTACTAAGGAAGGTTACTAAGGGGTGATGTCTTACCATGTATGTGTTGATATGTCATATGTGAAACGTCACAAAACCTTTGTTTAATCGTAGTCTGACCCAACATTATTTCAGGTTGAGAAATGTTTCATGTTACTATGTGAACGGTTAAGAATTTAGTTGATATAAACGAATGTCTTTGGAGATCTGACCATCATTCACAAGCACTCGCTCGCGAAAACAACTTCAAGCAATTCACGATTTAAGAAAATATGGCGTTTCCAAGAGAAGATGAAAATTTACTTTTACAAGCTTTGGAAAAGGCCGAGCGTTTGGAAAGAGCCCGCATTCAGAAGGCAGCTTTTTTAAAGCGATGGTAAGTTCCCCTTCCTTTTCTACTTTTTTTTTTAAATTTTAAATATTCATTTATTTTCTTTCCTTAACTACACTCTAAGTAATATATATATATATTGGGTCGACTATTGGAACCACAAAACAATCCTAACCCTCAAATGAACTCTCCGTATATTACACTCCCAGTATTAATTCACGTAGGCCTAATGGTTACAAGTAAAATAGGTGTTGACTAGTCATCATTTGTCATGTTGAAACGTCCAACGTGGTCCTTTCTTGATTTTATTTCATTTTTTTTCTTTTTTATTTATGAAGGGCAAGTCGTACGGTAGAGACACCCTCTGACGGTCCCTCAGAAATATCTACAACACAACCTTCCTCTCCTCTCAGTGAACCGTTTGAGGTGTTCTCATCACCACCATCCTCACCAGTACCACCCCAACCAAAAATAAAAAAGAGAAAACCAACAGCGTTATCGTGCGAAAAAACGGGTTGCACAAAAGTTTTTACAAGTAGATATGCAATGCAGCGTCATATCAAAACGGTACATGTGACACCCGTTTTCTCTTGCAAACGTTGTTGGTTGACTTTTAAAACTAAGTGCAATTTAAAACGTCATGAAAAGAGGGGAAAGTGTCATCCCAATCGAAGTAATAAACAAGAGGTGGATTTGGAAGATGTTCCCAGTACAAGCAGTACAAATGAGGTGAGTTTTCGTTCTTCTACTAAACTTATTTATTTAGTTATTTTATTTTATTTTTATTTATTTATTTATTTTATTTATTTATTTATTTATTTTTTTAATTTTTTTAATTTTATGATTATTATTATTTTTTAATTGAATCTATTTTTATTATTTTTTATTGTATTTTTTTCTTTTCTTTTCTTTTTCTTTGAGGTAGAACAGTTCGTACCATCATTAAGAGCGGGAACTGTGTCGACACAAGCCTCACCACACACATCTACACCATCATTTACAGAAGACAGGGAACAAACAGCACCAGACTTCGATCTCGGCGAGGATCCTATACAGATACCATCTGCAATTCTCGAAGAATTGATGGAAGATTCTCCATTACAACGGTTATATAGAAATAATTGGGGGGCCATCAGAACTCACCATCGAAGAAACAACCGGGTTCAAGATGTTTATAATTTTAGGTTAAGTACTCTAATATCAATTACAAATTCTCGTATACGTTATTTAGTAGATTCTGTTTATCACGATCAAACCGCACAATTTAAGTTAAATGCATCTTTTGGCTTTATTCTGCGCAACAAGGTGAGTGGTGAACGAAGATACTTTCACTCTTCTTTCAATAACCATAGACTGTTCGATCGACCTATTGTTGTTGGACGACGCAGTGATATCGATCGATTTATGTCACTGTTTGAGCAGGTTGATGTCGAGCGGTATCTTTTAAATCAAAGACCAGAGTCTGTATGGGTGTTAGATCTAATCACCAACATGACCGTTTACATTAATAAGTTAGGTCCATTTGTATTGGTAGGTGCCCCACCTCACAATCTTCCCCGAGAAATTGTAGATCATAGGTATATTTTATCGATGGCAGTGAACAAAAGAAGGAATTCACTCTACACAGATAATTTATGTTTTTTTAGATGTTTGGCTCATCATTTTAAGTCTGTCGGAATTAGTTCGGAAACACCAGTAGCCTTGTATAATCGATATCAAAAGACCTTCGACGGGCAGACTACAAGTGTAAATGCTTTCGAAGGTGTTACTTTTCTAGAATTAGGTCAACTTGAGAAATTATTTGAATGTAACATATATGTATACGCGTTGAAATGTAGCACTGATACCGAACATCTCTTACACAAGAGTAAACCTGTAGCCGAATTGCTGCGCAGATCTCCCTGTCGCTATCAAACCACCATGTACCTGAATTATTTCGAAGATCATTTCTCTTATATCACCGATATAGAACACTATGCCAAAACGTTTAGCTGCACCCGCTGTCGACGCCTCTTTACTCGAAACCGTAATTTAACCAAACACATACCGCACTGTAAGGAGCATGTTACATATAAATTTCCCGGTGGTGTGTTTGCATTGTCGGTTTCTATTTTTGACAAACTAGATAAACTCGGTATAGAGATACCTCTACACGAACGCTACTACCCCTACAGAATCACTTACGACATAGAAACGTACTTGGATCAAAGTTGCGCCTTGCAATCCGCGGCGCCAAAATTGAATTATCTCGGGCAACATAAATTACTCAGTGTGAGTGTCTGTTCGAATGTCGAGGGGTATGAAACTCCTCACTGCTTTATTTCTGAAGGTGACCCTGCCTCACTTGTTGACGAATTCATCACTTACTGCCACGAAATCAGTCAGGCAGCTTTTGCAAATATCACCAATTCATTTTCTATTTCTGGGGCCATTTCTACGCTTGCAGAACTGATAACTAACGAGGAAACCATTGCGACCAATAACTCGGATTTACATGAGGATGACTCCAACTTTTTACGAAATGTATTAAAACCGACACTGGGTGGTCTATTGAATTATTGTAGGCAAATTCCTGTGATTGGTTTCAATTCAGGCAAATACGACATTAATGTCATGAAAGGTCTCATGTATCAAAGTCTTGAAAAATTACATCAAAATGATGATGAGAGTGCGCATGACATGTATCCAGCCGTCAGCCAGATCATAAAACGCAATGGTGATTATATGTCTATTTCATCCAAGTGGTTAAAATTTCTTGATATCAAAAACTACTTGGCCCCCGGGTTTAGTTACAAACAATTTCTAGAGGCCTACAAATGTCAAGAAGAAAAAGGTTTCTTTCCATACGATTGGATGGATGGTCTTGAGAAATTATCAACCACCTCTCTGCCATCCCACGACAGTTTTTATAATAAACTGAAAGAGGTTAATATTTCCAGTGTTGAGTATCAGTATTGTCAACAAGTGTGGCAGGATCATAAGATGACCTCGTTCCGCGATTTTTTAGAATGGTATAACAATAAAGATGTCGTCCCTTTTCTTGAAGCACTAGATAAAATGTTTCATTTTTACAAAGAAAAAGAAATTGATATGTTCAAACAGGGAATATCCGTTCCTGGACTGACACTGAGATACCTTTTCAAAGACATTCGAAGGGATTTCTTCTGCCTATTTCCAGAATCTCATAAAGACTTGTACTTTCTTTTCAAAAACAATATCGTCGGTGGTCCTTCCATTATTTTTCATCGCTATCAGGAAAAGGGTCGATCTCGTATTAGAAATGGGAAAAAGTGTGAACAAGTATTGGGATTCGACGCTAATGCACTTTACCTTTGGGCTATTATGCAAGACATGCCCACAGGGGTCGTACTACGACGTCGAGAAGAAACAGGCTTTAGGCGTGAATTCACTCATTATTTACAAAAGACTGCTGCGGGTTGGTTGGAGTGGGAGCGTCAGACACGGGGCTATGATATAAAACATAGACTTAACGGGAAGGAAGTTCGGGTGGGGAAACGTCAACTACCTGTTGACGGTTTTAGTAAATGTGGTGGGCAAACAACGATTTTTCAATTTCACGGGTGTTATTGGCACGGTCACCCGTGCGATTTAAATAAAGGCAGAACACACAACCAAGTCAAGGGGGTACTTTTATCTGTCTTATACCGAGAAACACTTGACATTACCAGGTATTTGAAATCTCTAGGTTTCGACTATGTTGAAAAATGGGAATGTGATTGGTTAAAGGAGCAAAAAAGCAACCCGGAAATCAAATCTTTCTTGAAAGAGCTCTATCCCTACCCCACACAAGATCGATGGAAGATGTCTGAAGAAAGTATTTTGTCTCATGTGAAGAGTGGGGAGGTTTTCGGGGTGGTGGAATGTGATATTGAAGTGCCGTCTTCTCTGAGAGAGACTTTTGCAGAAATGCCTCCCATATTTAAAAATACTGAGATTTCCTTACAAGATATTGGAGAACACATGGGTGAGTATGCTACAGCGCAAGGTCTCCTCCAACAACCCCGCAAAACGCTGATTGGTAGTATGTTCGGTCGCAAAATATTGATCGCGACACCACTCCTTAAATGGTATATTGAACACGGCCTCATTGTCACCAGAATTTATCAAATAGCACAATTCATACCAAAAGCCGTATTTTGTCAGTTTGGTGACGAAGTCAGTGAAGCTAGGCGCGAAGGTGATAAAGATCCCGCTAAAAGTATTCTGGCTGATACCATGAAACTCATCGGTAACTCTGCTTACGGTAAAACAGTCACTAACAAAGAGAAACATCTTGATGTTGTCGTGTGCAACGACGATAAAGTTTTTCAGGCCATCAATAATCCTTTTTTCAGAAGTTTATCACCTCTAGGAAACAGCATGTATGAAGCGGATCTTCATAAACGTGTTATAGATTTAGATCTCCCCATTCAAATCGGCTTCTTTGTTTATCAATACGCAAAGTTGAGAATGTTACAATTCTATTATGATTTTATGTTAAAGTTTATAGATCCAGTTGATTTTGAGTATTGTGAGATGGATACCGATTCCGCCTATGTAGCTATTTCTGGAACATCACTGGAAGATGTTATTAAGCCAGAAATGCGTTCTTTGTTTGAACAAGAAAAACATCTCTGGTTTCCCCGCTCCGATACTATCGAACACAAACAGTACGATAAACGCACACCGGGTTTATTCAAACTGGAGTGGCAAGGAGATGGTATTGTCTCCTTAAACAGTAAATGTTATTACTGCTTCGGTTCGGATAAAGAGAAAGTCAGTTGCAAGGGGGTCAACAGGAATTCGACTATCCTAACGAAAGACAAATTTTTAGAAGTTATTCAAAATAAACACTCACTGCAGGCAACTAATAGAGGTTTTAGAATGAAGAGTGGTCAAATGCAGACCTATGTACAGGAAAAGACTGCTTTGTCGTATCTATACGTAAAACGTAAAGTGTCGAATGATGGTGTTTCCACCATACCCTTAGACTTGTAAAGCTGTATTGAATATCTGTAATGCGTGTTTGTATATAACGTATCTGCACATGTCCTTTATGATTTGTAAAGCTGTATTGACTACTTCAATTGTAATACATATTTGAATATAATGTATCTGCATATGTATTTTACAACTTTTTACTTGATGTGAAATTTTCTTTC
>JAAAKB020000022.1:337007-347600 GCA_010014835.2 Apostichopus leukothele | reverse complement strand
ATGTATATAGATATATATGTAGATATATATATATATATATGTATGTATATATTGCTTACACTCCAAGACATGAATAAAACCCACAAGTTATTCTAATGAACATGGTTGGGAAGCAACTGAGAAATGGCTATTTTCAAAACATTACATGCTTTTTTTTGCTATTTTTACTGATAACTTTTCATGGTAAACGACCAGTGTGTGAATAGTTTTGTCTCTGAGGTATCTCTCAAAGTTTCAACAACAACAACAACAACAAAAATTAAAGAGGAAATAATAATTGGCTAAACTAAATTGTGCCCATATAAATTGGTCATGAAAATGAAACTCAACTTTTTTTTTGAAAACATCAAACTCATTTTGTATGGATTAAATATGGCCAAATTTCAAAACAAACAACCCAAAAAAAAAGGAAAAAAAGAATTTCAACTTCTTAAATAAAATCATCAACCTCTTCTCTGAAGCAAACAGCTGAGAAGCAAAATCGTACACATTTCAAATAAAGATGGAAAGAAAACAAGAATAGAAAAAAAGGCGAGGTTTTGAAAACTAAACTCGACTCTTTCCATTTTGCAAATACCTCGTTGAATAATTACGACGTGTTTATATTTCATTCGGCTGCTCGTCTTCGTTGAGAGAAGAGGAGAACGACGGGACGCCACTCCGTCTAAGACTGGCTGAGACTGAGCTAGCCATATTACCCAGCATGCACTATGGTTACTCGGAGAGTACAGGAGGCAACCGAGACTTACATACATTACAGCCATTGCACAAATTGTTTCGAAAGAAAACCCGACGGCCCAGAATTTTCCCGAGAATGTGTCTCTCGTTCATCCTTAAACAAACAGGCTTTTTGTTTTGTTTTTTTGTCAGCCGGTCTCGCTTCATCTGTTCCGTCCTTTCGGAAAAAAGTAAGAAAAAAATTTGACCCCCAGAGAACGCGCAAATCCAAACGCTTAGTTTTAGCCTTGGATGTTACTCCTCAACGTTCTCCTGTGCCGACGTTAAAAAACACAAAACGGTCTCAGTCGCTGGTGAACTTCTTTGGAAAGTGTTCTTGAGCGTTGACGCTGGCCGCGTAGTCGCCGTACAGATCCCTGCCGATGCGGCAGACCTGCTCCTCCACGCTGGGGAACTGCGCCAGCACTTGTTTCAGGTCGTGCACGGACAGGGCCTGCAGGTTGACGTGGGTGCAAGCTCGGACCGAGGTCCTACGGGGCACGTCGTAAAGGAGATTGATGTCGTCGAAGTGATCCCCTTCGTGGAGGACCTGGGCGACCTGTTGCAGGTTGTTTTCGTCCATCATTTCCACCTGAGAGAGAGAGATCCGGGTTTCATGAAAAGAAGAGAAGAAGTTAGGAACGCGTGCAACAGGTGCAGAGTCAATTATGTAGTCGGTAGTTTTTGAGAGTAGAAACAGGAGTGGATTGGAAGGGGGTTTAGACGGTGATGAGGGAGGGGGGCCAACAGAAATTAGGGGAGGGACAGGGATATCATTACCGAGCTGTTCAATTGTCTTGATGAATCGTAAAATTCGCTCATTAAACTTACGAGCATGACAGGCATTCGACGTTAATAAAATTTTCCGAAAGTCAGGTCTTTGACAACTTGACCGGATTATTTCGTACTTCCAAAGACTCATACTAGTAATCCCATGTGGTCTTTGGGTGGCAAGCTAAAACAAGGGGGGTGGTTGTGGGGGGGGGAAAGACTGGAGGCTATATTAGGAAACCTCCTACTTACACTACCTACAAAGGAACTGCTTACATTTCACCTTTAAATAAATGAGCCGAAAAATGTGATGTATACGTTTTAATCACCGCTATAGTTTCCTTATGCTCGGTGAGACGTGCTTGTTTAAACTGCCATGAATGTGGCTCGGCTCGAACCCAGAGTGCGCCGAGTGAAAAATCGACTGGATTTTATTGCTTCTTTTCTTTTAATCTCAATTATGCGGGGGATAAAGGTACCGTTCGATAGAAAATATTTGCGCGATCTCACCGTTCCTCTGTGGATGAAGTACATTTCGTCACCCACGTCCCCTTGCCTGACGATGTAGTCGTTCGGCGTTATGAGGACCGGTCTCAGCATCAGCGACAATGAACGGAAGAAGCTTCCCTCGGCGTCCTTGAATATGGGCACCTGTTGGGGACGGAACAAGAAGCTGAAATATTGTAAACTCGCAGATGGTTAAAGTTTTGCCATCGACCGAGGAGTTCTCGTTAGTGGTCCTGAAGATGTTGCGTTTAACGTTTCCCTACAATTCAGTGATCAAAAACTATCGTAATGACGACTTTCCAGAATGTCATTTTCTAGGTGGTCAAACTTTTTCTAAGAAATCGACAGTTTGCTTTTATTTTAGAAACGTTACTTTTTAAAACAATTAGAGAACAGGAATTGGACTGAGCCAGCTTTCGGGGATCGTGCTATGAAAGATGCAAACATAACGATGACGGCAACAAACGTCAACAAAAAGATTTCTGTATTTCAGTGACAGAAATTTTTCTCCAAATAACTATAAATTTCAGTCCAGATATGATAGATTGTTGATACCATACACAGATGTTTTGTTGGTCCACTTTAAAATTAAAAACATAGAAAATGTTAAACTTTCTTATTTCTCCCATGAGAGACTTCGACGATAAATGTAGTTTCATAATAGACATACTCAGTATTTCAGACAAAAAAAAAAAACTGCCCATTACTGGAAATTGGAATCGTTTACCAATTGACATTGAGTTGGTAAAGATATGTAAAGTTATTAAAGGGCAGCATGTTTTGATCCCAGCAAGCCACCGATCTTCTCTCGGAGGGAAATGTCGCCATTTCAGAAAAGAGTACCGTACATTACCTTGGTAAGGTGGTGTTCGTTAATATTCAGAGCCAGCTCTGTCTGCAGGCAAAATGGTGCATCCCTCAGCAATGTATGCTGATCAACACCCCTGGAAAAGATTAGAAAGTTTAAAAACTCTTGTCAAGCTCATGCATGGTCAAAACTTTGAAACATTCTAGTCTTATATGAATCTATAAGTAAATCACACTGCCCTTCTAATTGTACTCATGGATTTCTTTCTCATACTTGTACTCATAGAGTTGTACCAATACTTGTACTCATGGATTTGTACTCATGGGTTTGTACCCCTGCCTTTGCTCATGGATTTGTACCCATACTTGTACTCATAGATTTGTACCCATACCTATACTCATAGATTTGTACCCATGCCTGTGCTCATAGATTTGTACCCATACTTGTACTCATTGATTTGTACTCATACTTGTACTCATAGATTTGTACCGATGCCTGTGCTCATAGATTTGTACCCATACTTGTACTCATTGATTTGTACTCATACTTGTACTCATAGATTTGAACTCATACTTGTACTCATGGATTTGCACTCATGAATATTTACTCCTAGATTTGTACCCATACCTGTACTCATGGATTTGTACCCATACCTGTACTCTTGGATTTGTACCCATACTTGTGTTCATAGATTTTCGTACTCATACTTATACTCATGGATTTTTACTCATAGACTTTTACTCGTAGATTTGTACTCATTGATTTGTACCCATACCTGTACTCATGGATTTGTACCCATACTTATGCTCATAGATTTTGTACTCTTACTCATGGATTTGTACTCGTAGATTTGTACCCATACCTGTACTCATGGATTTGTACCCATACTTGTGTTCATAGATTTTGCACTCATACTTATACTCATGGATTTGTACTCGTAGATTTGTACCCATACCTGTACTCATGGATTTGTACCCATACTTATGCTCATAGATTTTGTACTCTTACTTATGGATTTGTACTCTTAGATTTGTACCCATTCCCTTTACTCATGGATTTGTACCCATACTTATGCTCATAGATTTTGTACTCATACTTATACTCATGGATTTTTACTCATAGATTTGTACCCATACATGTACTCATGGATTTGTACCCATACTTGTACCCAGGGCATTTATACTCAATACGTGTACTCAGGGCATTTTGGATATCTATTGTAGGTCCCAGTGCAGGAATAAGTAGTGGTACTCAGGCCATGAGCCTTGTACTCATACCAAGGGAAGCTCTACTTGTACAAATAGTAATGCTGTTGTACTTGTACTATGTACCAGTGTGCACTTCCCCTTTAAGCATAACCTGCTCAGTATAGTTCCTAAAACTATGCCTGTGTATCAGGACAGGTTCATTTAACATAGCAACATGACCTCGTCGACAGACGCTAAAAAGTAGTTTTTTAACCACAAGAAGGAGCTGTCGGGTACAAAAATCTCAAACCGACAAAGATTAGAAAAAATTTAGGTGAAGCTCTGAGAGCCTGTAAAATCACAAGATCTTTTCTCACTTTTCAGCTTTTTTCCCCCTTCTTTTTTTATCTTCGATCGACTTACTTATTTCTCCTCCACAGATAGTCAAAGTAGCTGATGACTCGATTTCTTAGTTTGCTGTTCAGTTTCATGTCCTTCATTTGTTCCTGTTCAAGGGAAAAAAAGGAAAAGTACAAAAAGAGAGAGTAAAAGAGAAAGTAAGAGAAAAAAAATATAAAAAATAAATAAATTAAAAAAATTAAAAATATAAAAAAAAAAAAATTAAAAAAAAAAATTAAAAAAAAAATTAAAAATCAATCAATCAAGAAAGAGATAAAGGAAAAGAAACAGAAAAGTAACGGAACAGTAAAGGAAAAGAAAGAGAAAAAGTATAAGAAACAGAAAAATCAACGCTTTAATAGTTGGGTGGTGATCCCTATACAGCCATTTCTTCACTGGCGACACCAGTCAGATACAACAGTACCTTGCATAATGTGTATTAAGCCAGGGATCACGCCCCAGGCACCTTTGAATACAACCCAGAAGAGTGGCAGGGAAGCGGATTTCAAGAGAACTCTTTTGGTAGTAACCAAACAGGAAATTCATACACCACTGAACTTCATTGCCACCAAGAAAAGGTCGTTTGGGCTTCAATTTAGCATGTCTTTGACAGGTTTTTTTACAATGGGTAACAGTGTCGATAAACATTCTTACCACACGAAATTTGGGCAAAGCATCCTACCCAAGGTTTTCTAAAATATCTGAGGCACCGTGATAAACCTTCCCCGAAAACGAAGAAGGGGAAAAAAAATGAGATGACTTTACCTTGACCGCGTCTAGCCGTTCCTCGTATTCCACTCTGCCCGCCTCTTCGTTAGCGAGAGTGGAAGCGATGTTTCCGAGGACCGATCCATTCAGGAGCTGACCGATCACCATCACTAGACTTGCGATAACTGACGAGAGGGTAGAGAGAGAGTGACAGGACAACGTGAAACACATACTTGTGCCTCAAGGTTGTAGATGGATTCAAGTACCAGTAAATATATGTAAACTTTGAGTAGGTAAGAAACTAATAAGATAAAAATTAGGTAAACTTGAACATTCTGCAACTGCGCCATGCTTCAAGTTAATTAGAAGGAGTGACAGTCTCAAACAGACCAAACTCTAGCTTCGCAGAGGTTGCACATTCAAACTTTTACGACTTTTTAAACAACGAGTATGAAGTTCTCTCCTCGTCGTTGAAGATAGAAATGTTGTCCTAAACCAGTATGAAATTGTGTGATTGTTTCGATAAATTCCTAGATCATATCGGGATGAAGAAAATGGGAAGTAGGCAGCACACTGAATGTCAAAAGGTAGCATCACTTAGATTCACAGCTTAAGTCCCCAACCCGACCCCCCCCCCCTCTTTACCCTCCTCTACCCCTTTTCTGATTAAAGAGATAAGTATTTAATAGTGCTTGAATTTTTTGGAGTTCTATTCTCTGGCATTTTACAAATGCAACATTGCTGACATGTTTTATAAAAGTGAACCTAGAGAAAGAATACATCGAGGAATGCTGCAATTTTGCTATCAAGTTAGCCCATCCAAGGTTAATTTTGAAATGATCTGATTTCTTTCTATCAATAATATATATATAAATACATAAACATATATCTACTCACTCATTTCCACTAAAGAGTGGGCGTGGATGTCTCCGTAGCCTGTCGATGTCAGAGTGGCAACGGCCCAGTATAGGCAGTCCCCATAGCGGTCAAGGTCCGATGTGGTGTTTTTCGAGTATTCTGCAGACCATGGAGACAAACGAGTTTAGAGGCAAGTCAGGGAAGGGATAAAGAGGATGGGGAAAGGGGGAAGGAAGAGGGAGGTAACTGGATTTAAGCCCTCCACATTACTCATGCCTTCTACAACAAGCCTGTCCCCCCCCCCATGCTGCTATGCAGTAGATGACCGAATAGCATGTTATATGTTGTCAGACCTTCAGATTACTGTACTATTGTGCGGCCACACCTTCCATCAGTGGTTTATGCAAGTGATAGCCAAAATGCTGAACTGATTATAACCTACATTAGTGTTAGATGTTGGCTACCATTAAACCTGTCAACTGATATGTGTCTCAAGCAGAATCTTCAGTTTTTAAGGGAAGGAAATTTGGAAGGGGGGACGGGGAGGGGTGGGAAGGTGGTTGACCCCTTTCTCCCCACTCCCACCACCATCCATACCCTCCCCGATAAAACGCCCGCTAATCTTGTATACATATTATTGCACTGACAGATTCTGCTTAAGAAAACAGAAAAAAATGGGAAAAATTAAATTAAAATTAAAAAAAATCCAGAAAAAATGTGAAATTCTTTAAAACTCACTTAGAGCGGACGCCCAGGACCCCTGTAGACATTCACCGTGCTCCCAAGGTGGACACGCGATGAAGTACCAGAGAGATGCGAAGAAATGGATGATGACCACCACGGTGACAAACGTCTTTGTAAGACGTACCTGCAGCATGCTGTAGGAAGAACATATGAATAGCGAGTCATCCGGTTTAAACTTCCGGTAGCTTGAAAATCTCGAAGAAAACAAAACAATTCATTGACAAAAATGCCCTTCTCGATAACTCACTTGATGTTCAGCTCTTTCTCCCAGTTCTCAAAGAATTCCGATACCCTGAATAATCTCAGCAGATGGACCCAGCGCAGAAAGGTGTAAGCGATCAGGCGGATGTCGTCCGGGAAGCACAGGGCAAAGATGTCCAGCGGGAGAGCTGCCACGAGGTCCAGCCGGAAGCCTGTCCTCTTCTTCAGGTAGAAGGTGTAGACCTTGTTGAAATCCTTCTCTAGTTCTCCGTACTCGTCAGCGCAGCTGACGTGGAACTTGATGTAGATCTGAAAGAGGGGGAAAAGAAAAGCCTTCCTCAAGATTTTTAATCATCATATTGGAACAGATTTTTGGGGGGTTTTGCATCAAGCAAGCAATACATTTATACATTGATTCATTAATCGGCAAATGCACCTAGCTTAGTTTGTTTTATATTCCCTGGTTGGAAAATGGTTATAAATATAGACTAACCTCAAACAAGAAGACCAGTTCACATAGATAACTGAATAGGGTGATTTGCAGACTCCAGACTTGGAACGCACTCTGTAAAGAGAAAAAAAAAAAAAAAAAAAATCGGGAACCGTGCTTATTTCTGAAAAACGTGTCTCAAATTGCTTTGATCGTCTAACGAACCGAGCATTTTGAGAATTAGAAACCCCAAAACATGGATAAAGTGACTATGAATGACTTCTCTGTGATGTCAAAACTTCTGCAGATGAGTATACATGTAGTCTTTCACGGACGATTTTTGAACCGTTTAATACTAGGGCTGCATTTAAGCGATGATCCGCCTTGTAATATAACACAGGAATATTTTAAATTTTGATAACCCCCAATTTGTTCGACAGAGGTTTCGTAGGTGCGAGGTCAAACTCTGCACGAATTCCCGAAAATATATCGACTCACTTGGTAGATGATCGTCCACGTGAGGACAAAGGCCAGCGCGCAGGTCAGTCTGCTCAGGTTGCGGACGACCGGACTCTCCGGCGACAGGACAAAGTGATTGGTTCGTAGGATCGTCTCGACGTAATTCTTGTTCCCGAAGAAGCAGCACAAGGGGAAGGGCTGACGGAACGCAGTAGAGGGATGGTCGCCGTCGGCATCGCCACCGGCCGGCTCCGACGTCTCTTCACCTGGGTGGAGAGGCGGGCAAGAGAAAGGAGGGTCACGTCTCAATGTTCGTGACATGAAATGCCCCTTTTTTACAGAAATTGACAGAAATTGTGCAGCCTTGCACCTAATGATATTCCCTTGAGTCGACAAACCATTGTCTCTGATTTTCCTGCCTACTAATGAGTCTAACTTGTCTTAGAAGATTATCTTTCTTTTGGGACCAGAGTGACATAATATTTAAGCACTCTGTGGTCTTGCTTGGCTATATGTGGTTTGTGTACACGAGAGTGATATGCATCCAGCTCTACAGCTGTGAGGTAGGAACAAGATTATGAGATGGGGTTTTCAACAAACAGTATAGAATATTTATTTTGTCTCTTTTTTTCAATAATAGTGCTGCTTTTATCAGCCACTGGAATATCTCGTTAATCGATGTGTCGATAGAAACGGAAACGCTTACCACCTCGAGCCTTTCCGTTCTGCGATTTGCCATCTTCCGCTTTGGTCTTGGTGTCGTTGTTGTTGTTGGTGTTGGGGGAAGGTGCGATGTTGTTGGTGTTCGGTGGAGCGCTGAGGTTATTGGCGCTGCTGGTGCTGCCGGCCGGGGAGGCCGGGGGTTCGGCAGAGCCGGGGGACGCCGGGGGGTCGTGCCTCTCCTGGGGTGGGGATGTGGTAGCCGACGAGGGCTCTTTGTTGTCACTGTTCGAGAGGCTGTTCCGGGATGATGAGTTAGCTACCGAGGAGGATCCCTTCAGACTGTTATTGTTACTGTTCGACTGTAAATGAAAATCAGCGATCAGTCAAACGGATCATGTAGAAACAACGTACCGAATGAAATGGCGAGATATTTTCACAAACACAGAGCAAAACTCGTAGGATAAGATTCGATAGTTTGTAACCTCATTATTAGGGCTATTAAAGTTTGCATTTTGCAGGGACAATATATTATTAACACAGAGATATTTTTTTTTTTTTTTAACTTGTAGGGTTAGGATTTTAAACTTGAATAATCCTCAGGATTTAATAAGGAGATGAAATTTATGCATCTTTCCAAATGCATGGATGATCACTTTATGACACGGACCAGGGAATATTTCATATCATACAGCGTGAGGATATCTACCCGCCCGCTTACCACTGAATACAACCTGTATTAATTTTCAGTCAGAATTGAAACTTCTTGAAGTCCCTCCTTCCCCTTAGATCCTGTTGTCAATGTCCGAGCTTGGATGTATTTAAATTACTCAAACAGAAACATGTGTCGCACAGCTTCCTTTTTTGGTGAAAACGATATCGTTGTCTCACACTAAAACCATGCATCAATTTTTCATTCAGCATAAAAGGCGGAAACTTGGTTTCACCTTGAAGTGATGGACAAATTGTACCGACAAAGTCGGAGGGGTACGGCCAAGCTAAAACGACTTTGAAACTCGTCAGAAAGGTGCGGTGGTCTATCTAAAACATATCGGAAGGTGAGAATCGGTGGAACGCACGTACGCGGGTTTACCCATTGAGACATTACTCACTCCTCACTACACCAACATGAGGTATGCACGGTGGTCATGTTACAACATGGGGAGGGGGCATATATAGACGTATCTTGACCGTTTAAGGGATCATAACATATCATAAAATTGAAGATTGTGAAACCCCCCTGATCATCAAGCTCTGTTGTGCTAAGACTAAAAAAAACACTTTGCGTGACAGATTAAAAGTCTCCCTTTTATTTTGTCGTACGGACGGACGGCGATCGCCGATGCGAATCCCAGGGACAGGGGTTTTATAGTCGACCTACCAGATCCTTGGCATCGCTTCGCTTCCTGACGGCGTTGATCCTCTCCTCGGCGACCTGGTTGATCTGGACCTTGATCGACGGGTAGTGGGTCAGTACCTCGTCCAAGTCTTCTTTGGTGAGGACGAAGCAGTCGCAGTTGGTCTGCGCTCTGGACGAGATGGGAAAAAATATCGATTTCGTAGATAGTTATTAAATGAGAGCGTGCTCTACGTGACGAACCTTCGACAGGAAGAATAAAAGACTCATTTTTTCTTTCTTTCTGGCAGACGGTAAGAGAATTATGAATACAACTGTTATTTGCACAGAGCAAAAATTACAATAGTAGGAAGAGTAAAGAAAGAAATATTATTATAGACTGAGAGAAGAATTTTCCCCGGGATATGATGAAACAAAGAGAGAGAAAAAAAAAAAATATTCGTCAACATCAAACGTGCTCCTCAAAGGTAGAAAGGTACAAGATATTCCTTTGACAATTAACTAAAGGCAGTCACTTTTAAATGTCTCATTATTCTTGATCTAAGCTATTTACCAAATTTAATTCATATATGGACAGTAAACATGGACAGTTAGCGATTAAAATGCAGGGCCCCCCCCCTCCAAAAAATAGGTGGCCCTGGCCACACCACAAGTGGTTTTCACAGGGATCATTTCCACGATGGCGCGGTGTCACCACATGCAGCGACCTTGACACACCAGTGTACGTTAGTCTGACTGCTGCCCCCCCTCACCCGTCCATCCCACTACCCGCCCCCTACCCCTCCCC
>JAAAKB020000022.1:309662-323375 GCA_010014835.2 Apostichopus leukothele | reverse complement strand
AAGGGTGGATCAACTTGCCCTAGCCTCGATAGGTCGATCAAGAGTGAAGCAAGCCCGCGTTCGTGGGAACAGGCTATCTGTGTCGTCCTCAGTAGAGCAACCGCCAGTCTGGTCCCCCAGAATCAAAGATATTTATTTTATTCAAATGAATGTCGTAGCGAATCTTTGCCCGTAGGAAACCTGGGGCAGAAGGCAGCCAAGCTAGGTGACATCAATACCCCTCATATATCCCACTCTGGCAGCAGACTGTCACACGTGATTTTCATCCCTGATGACCACAAGATCAAATCTCCAGCTAGATGCTCTTGGATCTATTAATTGGAATCAATGAAGTGTAAATCAGTTTTAAAGCTTGTACAACCAAGGAGGCTTTCCTTGTAGAACCTTCTTGGTACAACTAACTGGCATATCAGGCTCCTGATGCTTTGTAGTGAAATGTACACAAAGACAGTACACATAAAATGTAAATACAGTCAGTATACATAATGATGCATACTGTACCTGTACACTTGTGATAGAAGGAAATACTGAAAGGTTGATGTTTTAACGATGTTTTACTAAATCACTATAGAAAGATTCATCCCATTCTTCAATGATATGTTTGGTGTTTTGTTGAATAACGGCAACTAATTTTTGGATGTAATTTTCAATTGGTAGCTAGGGAAGAGGACATTCTTCAATGCAGGTAAATGCAAAACATGTATATGCTACTAGAAATAGCTTCATTAATAAAAACACTAGCTGCAGTTAACGATGATTTTCCCATGCTGCTCAAATTTATCGATGGTTGTTTGGGTAAAGGATGGTGAGTGTCCTGTTTTTCAGTCACGATCGTTTTATAACAAGTTGGTTAGGCTAATCCGACAGTAGGCTATACATAAGCTTTGATAATGGCTCTATCTTCGCAGTTGTCAAACAGTTTCTGTCGCAATCTGTACGGATTAAAACATTCTATATTGGTAATGAAGTTAATAAACATATTCCCTTATTTTTGAAGTTCAGTTCCAAGATAAAAGTTCATAATTTCGGTGTTGCATACAAAGGTTTCTTTTACGATTACGATTTGTGAGCGGACTTTCCCTCTCTTTGACTGGTAATTTTAATTTGTTGAAAGTCCTCTTTTATTATTGAAAGAGTGAGCAATTACTGTGAGACTATTAACTTATTATCACTTGGACTTTATTGGACTTTAATAACTCTCGAGAATAATTGTTTTGCGTTACTGGTACTAATTAAGTAAGCTTCTACTATGCTATTATAAACTAGGCCTACAGTACAGATGGGCTGCTACCATTATTCTAGTACGTAAACTGTGTATACATTACAGCACAGTACAATGACCCGACTACTTAGGCATATATGGTCGGATGGGACGTGTGCCCCATTAGCGTAGGGCAGAAAAATACGCAATGTGTCAGATCTATTAGCAAAACGATGAAAGAATCTCCCTTTGTTTTAAAGTTGCTACATGTTTGCAGAGAATCCGGAATCTTCAATACTCACACTCACCCTCATGTTTCTAAATTATATATACATAACAATGCTTAAACTAAAGGCAGCGTTGATGAACTTTAACTTTGGAAAGATAACGAGTATCTTAAACTGAAATATTAAAAAGAGCACTTATTCTAACAAGTTACACTTATTATAATGAATCGTGTGAAACCAATCTAGTAAATGTATATCTTTAACTTGATTACATAATAGTCTCATGGTTAATAAGCTTACACAGTTGGGAACATGGGACTCGACATAACTTTCAAGAAAGTTATTCAGCGTGAAAATAAGCCGAGCACTACACAGTATACACCACCGATAATTTACACTTATGGATGTAGTATTTGGTATCGGTTCGAAAGACATCGTTGAAGTTACTCTCATCAGTTGCGATTGAGCAAGCAATTCTCCGACGATACTGAAAGCAAGATGCTAGTGAGCTGTCAAATAGTGGGTACTTTAGGTACCGTAAGGTTTCCGTAATATACCATCTTTCTACATTTGCTTTCTTTTCATCCAACTTATCACAGTTTAATACGTATTTTGTGTCAGTTTCTTATATGTTCACTCGCTACAGAGAAAGACGTTCAAACTGTTGACCATTCAATACTTACCAAACCAATTTACGTTATGGAATTTGTGGGAATGCCTATAATATGTTTTCCAGTTAGTTATCCAACAGGAGACAATGTACTGTTGTTAATAATACATCTTCATAATATTCTAATGCCAGCACTGGAGTTCCACAAGGTTCCGTTTCGGGTCCCTTACCATTTTTACTTTACGCTAATGGTATTCAAAATGCTGTTCCAAATGTTTCCGCTCGCCTCTTTGCTGATGATACAAATGTATTTCTTGCGGGCCAGAATTGTGCTGATTTAATTAAGAAAATCAAATTGATTCTCAAGAAACTTAAGGATTGGTTTGATGTAAGCAAATTAACTTTACACATTGGCAAATCTAGCTACACAATTGTTCATGCTCGTAATAAAAGTCATATATGTTACGATAGTTATTCGATCATTTGACGTTATTGAAATTTTTAAATCACCTTTCACAAAATACTTAGGATTGATAATTGAAACTTTATCATGAAAGCAACATATTAATGATCTATGTACACGTTTACTTATTATAAGTACATTGGTATTTTCTATCATATTAGGAACACTCTTCCAACTTGTACAGCAATTCAAAACTTACTATTCATTTATCTATTTTCAACTTTTTTATGCAATTGAAATCTATGGTACATCATGCACTTCTTTCTTAAATCCTCTACAAACCCTCATCCTTGTCATTTGAAATTTTCCAAATTTGTATGACGTCACTGACCCTAAACATAATGAGGGTCGCAAGGTCAGATTCCCAACTGTACATATGTCTAATGATACTATGGAATGAAAGTCAGACAGAACACAATTTGAAAGTAAAGTACCGAGAACACACATCATGTACTATAATTTCATTGAACTACATTCAAGAAGACGCTTGACGTCCATGTTTATATACCACTGATCATGGCAACTTATGTCTTGAACATAATTTACAATTACGAATGCCCTTTGGTAAATGTTGGTGTCATCCACGTAAATATTCAAAGAAATAATGAGATGATATTATGAACCCATATTTAGAATATTTCATATCAAATGTACAATTTACATTTTAGTGGTGCACAGAACATTATGGCTGATAGAAGTACCAACTATAGGACTGTGTTAGCAGATGTTGCTGATGAGCTAGAAGATGACGACGCAAAGGATATGGCGTTTGAATTACCCATTCTTCGTGGTAAGCGTGGCAAGATCAACAATGGAAGAACGCTAATTGATGAGATGGAGAAAAATAAAATGATCTTAGAGGACAACGTAGATCAGTTGTTGACAATACTAAAAGAACGAGGTCACAATGTTGCTGCAACCAAATTGGAAGGCTACAGAAAAAATTTAAAAAAACAGAAAAATCATATTACAAGTTAGTATATATATATGTATGTATGGGTGTATGTATGTGTGTATGTATGTGTGCATGTACGTATGTATGTATGGAGCTACTAGGCCTTAATTGTACCCCCGTGGTACAATTAACAATAAAGTTAACACACTTCAGTGTTTTTCATAGCTTGCTATCTTAATAGTATATTAACAATCATTCGCAGGTCCGGAGTCTGAAAGTGGCGATATGTTACCGAAACATGAACGGGTTGAAGAAAGTTTTCTTGAAGTGAGTATTGTTTAGCAATAATGATGTCATATCTTTCATTTAATGGTTGAGGAAAGTTGAGGATTAATAACAGATTAAGAATGATAATGCATCACTTCGAACATGATATCATGAATTTGCAATATTTGAGTTGTTTCTATCTCATTTGAAAGACTTTGACTTGGTGAGAACATCATTGACTATAATTTTGACAGCTCCTGGGTACGAGCTAACTTTGAAGACTCTTGACATTGGTCTGAATCTCCTCTAAGTAGTCTCCATGTGCCGTGTGTAATTGATTTGTATGTATTATGGTCCTATTGTCATTATACTTTGTGCTTGCGATCAGTGTCATATGTGTCTACCTTTGATAGATTGAGTAGACGGTGATAATATAATGAAATACTTATATGTACTTTATATTGCCATAAAGATGAATGGCATTGTTGCAATGATGTAATATTATCCTGGTATCCTGGTAGATAAATTAACATCGAAATAACCATGCCATGAGTGGGTTGGAAAGTACACGGTTTGTCATCAACCTATTCAGCATTGATCCAAATGATTAAAAAGTAAATGCTAAGGAAGTCTAAGATTTAAAATAGAAGTTATTCAGATTTGTTGTAGATAATAGTCATTGAACCAACTTCCCAGTTATAATATAGCTTGTTTCGTTATTAAGGCAAAATATTGCAGTTTATTTACTTTATTTAGATTACTGTCTTGTGCCTGATATCTGTAGTGTAATAAACATGGATTACACCAACATATGTTTTTGCTTGGTTTAAAGTAGATAAGTAATTTGTGTGTAATTTCGTGCTATTTCAAATTGCTACGGTATGATCGATTGATTTCATTCAAATTAAGCTGCCTATACAGAGATTATATAATTGCAGCGGGACTCCGACCGCATCAGAAACAAAAATGGAAAACAAAGACGTTCTCATGCGTTGTACATTTACGATAATAAAAAAAACGTATTGCACTATATGTATGTGTGTGTGTATCCATGGCCAATGTGATGAAAATACGTATATGAAATGAATATCCTTTCAAATGGCAAACGGGATATATGTACACATACCGTATATGCAGACTGTTGCATGGCGGTTTCCTAAACGGAGATTATTTATAACTTTACCTGTTTGCAGACTTTGTCGGAAGAATTCACGCGACAGTGGAAGGATGTTGGAAGAGGGCTCGGAATTAAAGATGCCCAGCTTGAAAGTTTCCAAGATGACAATCCTACGCGCCGAAAAGAGGCAATTATAGAAATGCTAAAATATTGGTGGCAAAATAATGGGAAGAAAGCAACTTACTACGTACTGGCAGAGGCGTTTGAAAAGGCTCATCGGGTAGACCTTCAGGAAGAAGTGCTAAACTACGGTTAGCAATCTGTTCTAAATATTCTGATCTTAGTGGATCTTGTAAATCACGTATACGATAACCACATACAGTTGTTACTTAAATCAAATCAATTGATGCCTATATGGACAATGTCTACATGACGATAAATTGAGTTATATAAAATATTTAGATCTCACCCTCAGACGGAAACAACGACTTTTTTTTTACTTAATATCTAGATCTGGAGCTTGTTACGAATTTTATGGCAGGCTATTATTCATGTCATGCTAGTTAAATCCTTATGAAGATTAGAGTCTATTTTGGCTTTGGTTTTGATTAAAACCTGGAACATTTTACACCATACATACAAGGATGGTTTTATGAACATGTGTTTGATAAAGATGTTGAAACAGGTCTCAAGAAAAAATGATAAGGAAGTTAGTTAACCTGGTTTAAATCTGTTCTGTAGAAGACAAACGTTGATAATTTTGGCATAGCTTTAAAGTAATATTCATATATATAAGGAGTTGAGTGTTTTGCATTCGACAATGATTCTTCTACTCCCACCCTCCTGGGTTTCCAACATTCAAATTCCCCCAAGTTTTACGAGTCGTACCTTAACGAAATTTGTAACTAAACTGTATTGCAGTTACGAGAAAAAAACGGTATGCGTACTGAATTACTTCCGCCAACGTAGTGTAGATTTTATTTTCTAATCTTTCACTGTAATGGATAACGTTTTTTTTTTTGTGTCAACTGAAGTACTATGTTTTCAAGTTTTGGAAGTTACTACTAAAGCCTCGGATTTTATGCCAATTGGTGATTTATATTTCATTCTTCTATACAATATACAGCCAGAAGCCACTGACAAGACAGTCCAAAAGCTAACGGAGGCAAACGTGGGACGCACAAGAGAGTTTTGGTTTCATTCGAAGAGACAGAGAGGGATCATACCAATGGAAAATGAAACAGGATAAAGAGTCCATCTGATACTTCATTAAACACCATAGATGGGGAAAATATGTTCATTTTATGAAAATGCCAGATCTTTAGTGTCGGTGGTATCATGTTCTTTGTTTTGTATTTGTTCTTTTACAGATGCTTTTGCCGATGAATCACTTTTATTATTTTTATTATTAGGATAACAGAGTGTCAAAATATAGCCACACGTGACAAACTGGATGATAAAAACATGAAAAAATGAGAAGCGAGATTGGCGAAACTCAATCGAAGAGAAAATGCAGCCACTGTTACCTTTGTAAGAGGCAAAACTAATTTGTTAGGTTTCCACTACTTATGTATGGCTATACTTGGTTAAAAAAAGTAGGCCTCTTTTACACTACATCCGAATCAACTCCACTACCAGGCTTGTAAGACAAGGGGGCGGGGAGCCAACAAGTTATTAAAGAGGGGAGAATATTTTCATACATCGAATAAGTTTCTGTACACATGACGGTGTGGCATGAATGGATGCACTGTAGTCTACATGACGCATAGTTGACATCTCGAAATGTTAACATGATCATTTCTCTAGTCTGTAGTGGTTCCTGTTATGTTCTGCTAATGACTTTGGGCTAAATGGATGAGAAAGTGGAAATTATATCAAAAAAGTTCTGGAACAATCAATAATGTCCCACACAGAAATAAGACTTGCAATGAAATTAAATTCGATGGTTATTAATTAAATTAATTGTGAAATGTCAATATCAGGATTCAATTTCTTCTTCTCTTTAATTGTAGTTCAAAATATGATCTTCTACAAACTTGGTTTCAAGCAATTATTTCCTCCCATTGCTTCTGTATAGACTTTGGTCTGATTTCGCCAGCTTGATAACGATTCAGATTTCTTGTCAGACACGAGTAGACCCTCTTGTCATGGTTTACTAATCAATGTTCTCAGCAATAGGTTAAACAAATGAGGTGGGAGTCTGATATCTGATAAAACGTTGTAAAAAGTGTGTTTTGCTTAACTTTACTGTGCGTAAGAAATAAGTACATAAAATAACTCACTGGGCTTTGCGTTTGTTTCCTTTTGGTAGTCTTCTAAGGTTTTTGTAGAGTTTTGGGTGGCAAATGTCTGCTTTTAAGTTTTTTAGCAAATAATTAATTATATCTTTTGAGATTAATGATCTCTTTTTCCATTATCATTAACGTCGCAGTTCCAAAAGAATACAAGTATGGGAATATTTACAAATATACAACTGTTCCAAAACGATAGTATAAGACGTTTGACAAACGCAAACTAAAATTAAATACACGTAAAATGAATTTCAACCAAGATGAGTTGTCGTGTTTACTTTCACTGTGTTGACCTCGTTGACATTTGATAAACCCAGATAAGAATATGGTTCTCTAACGTAATGCGGTGTATCCACATAACAAATAAGAAGTTCACTCACCAACTACTTTCTTCATTACATATTATTCCTCTTAATACCCTGTTCTTTTCGCTTATTGGGAGTATCCAGATCTTGATGGAACACGTTTCGGAGGCTGCAGAGATGATAAAGTCTGGGCAGTCCCATATACAGTTATTGAATTCAGCAATAACATTTAATATGATTGTAAATTGGATTTCATATTTCATTGTTTTCTGGGGGGGGGGGGGATTTAACTAAATACCAAACCACTGTACACTAGCCATTTCTAGCCAAAGAGTTTACCAGCCATCGGTGCAAGTGGAAGCGTTGCAAACAGCTACCCACGAGACGTCATGAAAGCAGATGTACCACAAATGATCGTTACATTGAACTACACACTTAATTCAATCCACACTTTCCAATCCATCTGGAATATCGTACCCATAGCTGATAGCTGATGGCTGGGCTAAACATGGCGCCCGAAAATTATCATACCATGACCGTTGATATTTTGAGCTAGAAGAATTTAGTTTAGCAAGTTTAGCATATTGAATCCCAAGTTTGTCCAATAGGAAAACAAGCCTAGTCAAGTCCCGGGTAGAAAAGTAGAGTCCCATTAAGTTGCAGAAACCTCTGAAAGAGTCATTTTGTGTATATACATATAATGGTCACCGATGAAACCCCATGTATACTCAAATTATGGAACACCAATACACTCAAACGATCTACGAAGGAAATACCCTACCACTCAGCAAGCAGTGATTGGGATCAACTATCAACAACATATACCACCACATGCTGCTTTGAGCACGCATGTTCATATCTGTGGAGTGCTAAAAGAATGAAAGAAACCTCTTCTCCGTATTTAGATGTTAGACAATATTTCCCATAATACCATTTCATTTCAAATTTCTTAATTATTCAATGAAACCCAGCCTACCGAGTAGATTATGCTAAATAGGCAGGCAGTTGTATATGTGGTGCACTGTATTACCCTTGGAGGGATTGTTGGATTTGGTGTGACCAGGTGTTAGTCTTGTAAAGTCGTGTGAGGGGGCCTTTGGCTTAAAAATGCAATACTAAGCCTCAACTTTTGTTGTAAGTTTAATCGAGGAGGCGCGAACACTACCTATTGAAGAGCATGTGCGCAGGACTCATCTCCTTGGGATATCAAAACGCAAATTGGAATGTTCTTTAAAAACACACGAAATTACATTGAAAGTTGCATCGAAGTTTAATTATTAAGATCTTAAGGATGGGAACGGTACGAGAGCATGACACTTTCTCATTTGAGATGAAAAGTTGGCTATGCTGTCCGTGGACAGTATCAACCAGGTGGAGGCACGATATCCCCGAAAGATAGTTTCCGCGGAGACAGTTGACATTATTTCTTGCTACACCGGACACTACAACCATGACCCTCACTCTACTTGAAATATGTTCCATATAATCAAGTTGGTAATCTGTTTCGTCAAAACAAAAGAATGACTTGTTCGTCGCCGTTATTGAAGTACAAGGCAATTTCGTAAGGCAAAATTTATGACATGGACTCTATCCTGACGTCAACACTGAGCTCCTCTTTGATTGTGTATTACTAGAAGTATAGAAGTGATTCCTCTAGCAACTTATCTGGTGTACATATATCAATGGCTGGAAGCAATAAAGACAATCGAGAACAACAGAGTAGGCATCTTCACATTATATTCCTCCAACCAACCAGCACTGTAAACACGGATAAGCTTTCAACAACAACTACTTCGTTAAGCCATTTACACAATAAGAACTCAACTTTCAATACCAATTAAGGGAATTATTTGGTAACAAAACAATAAAACAAAAAAATACATACTTTTTGCCCCTTCTTGTTCATGTGACACTACTAAAAACTAACTGAAATAAAGAAACATTTTGACCATATTAATCATCGTTTAAAGCTAATCTGCAAAGTATACAGGGTGAAAAGAATTTAAAAAGTGTAAAAATATCATTCGACTTGAAGCAAGTCTAACTCTCAGTGACTGAGACACACGTGCATATTTTAGTGACGAGTGCACGATACTGAAAGAAAAGAATAGAATAAAATGTTAATTAGCGAGTTAAAAATGGTGTGTTATACAGCTACAAATTGGTCTCCCAATGCAACACATTATAACACATACGACCATAGTCATGTTGAAATACTTGATAATGATATATTATTGTAGCTTGCAGTTTTAGTATTCCTTCAGTAATCATGTTAAAGCTACCGGAGCAAAAGCTGCCCTGGGCATGCCATCCTTATCAGGTTCAAGCATTTGGTAAATATAACTTCCTTCAATGTTAATATAAATGAATTCAGTGAGCAAGTAATGCTACCAGAGCAATAAAGCTACCATATATAGACATGTTCAGGTTTAAATATTGAGTACGGATATTTTTAGTTTCAATTGTCAGGTTTACAATACTAGATGATATGCCTTTAGTTGTTTAGTTGGTAAAAGCTAGTAAACCCAAATGCAGCTGCCATTGCCATTTTATCAGTGGCATGTTCAAATGTTTGATGTAGATATCTTGCTCAACGTTAGAATGATTACTTCGATAAGGTGAGAGTAACGTATGTTATCTTGTCTGGTTTAACTACTTTCATTTAAATATCTTACTGAAAGCCAGTCTTATTACTGCAGTATCTGGTCATTCTAGCAGAGCTGTAGAGCTAGTTTCGGTAGGCTTCCATTGTCAGGTTGAATTATTTGATAAAGATATCTGGTTTAATGTTAAAAAGGGCTACTTTACTAAGCTGTTAAGCTACTGGACCCAACGATGCAGACAGTGGCACATCTTAACCTGTCAGATTGAAATATTTAATAGGTAATCGTGCTTAATGCCAATCCTATAACTTCAGTAAGCTGGTAAATCTACCAGAGCATTAAAGCAACTATGGGCATGTTAGCATTGTCAGTTCAAAAACAATAGTTCACGACATATCTTGCTTATTACCAGCCTTATTGCTCCAGTAAGTAATTTATTGTAGTTAAGCTAACCACTTAGTAGAATAAACAACTAAAAAACGAAAGAAGAGAAAGCTGTTATCGAAATAAATAGCTGCTTGTTTTTGTTTTGTTCATTTAAAGAATAAGTAATAACAGATGATGTCAAACCGAACGCTGTGAAAATCTTGTTCTCCAATGACGTCACTCTAAAAACATTGGTTTTACACCCAAGACAAAAATGAGAACTCTGAAGCACAACAAAAACGAATGTCCCCTCTTTCAAACAGAGCAATTATCCCTGTATATTATTGGCCCTGCTTCATAGGGTCTGTCATAACAGTCCTTATTCTCTTGGTCTATGCTGTTTACAAGCATACGTACACGGTGGATGAATCTGCATACAGATGGAGTGGGAGAATGATTAGTTCAATGTTCCAACTTGCGCAGTTTCGTCGAACGAAAAAAAATCATGTTGGGTGTGGCTGGAGGGCCACATTACTTCAACCAATGGTTTCCAATGATAAAATGTATTACCTTAACAGCTAACAGACCACTGTTTTGGGACTGACTGATCATAACAAACCATTAATTATCTTCCAACCAAGAAATCAAGATAGTAAACTTTTCATTTAATTCTAAATTCTGTTAATGATCGGTTCCAAGATACATTGCAAATAATTAATTTTAACTTCATTTAGTAACCCACAACCTGGATCAGCTTACGTGTGACCTTTCAACACCATGCATATTTAAATCAAACCCGCCTTAAATCACCCTGAGTTGGGACAACTTTCTCTATACGGTACTTTCGTATCCGCTTCAATGCACTCCTATTGACAGTACAAAACAGTGTAAATGTTCTTGTTTCTTTCTATCAAGAAAAACGTAAGGAACTGTTCATACTTTAAGTTCGATTGCATTGAAGTATGATATGAGAGGACAGTATAGGAGTGGTATTAGCATTAGAATCAGATCAAGGTTAGAAACTGTTCATACTGTTAGTTCGATTGCATTGAAGTATGATATGAGAGGACAGTATAGAGTGGTATTAGTATTAGAATCAGATCAAGGTTAGAAACTGTTCATACTGTTACTTCGATTGCTTTGAAACATGATATGAGAGGACAGTATTGAGTGGTTTTAGCATTATGGGAATCATCACAATGTCACTTGATTTTCATACTCTACTGTACTGCACAAAACAAACGAGTAACAAACAGCTGACACACGTATACACAGTAACCAAATAATGGGGTCTGATGAGGCTAGCTACTGTTCCATCTAGACCATTTGGCGTTATTATAAATCAACTGGTTCACTTATTAGATTCGTCTCAATATCTGCAACAGCAATTTGGAAAATTGATTGAAGGGGTTTACAAGTAACAAGGGGTTCACAAGGGCTCAATTTGCTTTGGAACTACAACACTCAAAGTTACCTAAGGGCTTGGCCAATAAAGGATCCTAGTTTCCTAACATGATTTTTTCTTCTCAATATTTAAGTTTTTGTGTTTTATCTACCGTAATAAATGTCCATATTGTAAATAGCTTAATTTTAAAACAAAGTGTTACATTTACAAGCACAAACTCTAAATGCTTAATCGATTGACAAAAATCGTACACTACCACTTGACACCAAACCGGAAAATAAAACGTTACAAGGCTTCTGCTCAAAAATGGAAGGGGGGGGGGGGTTGCAGAGGAATCCTCTTTCCTTAACCCCCAAAGACAAATCTAACAAAACCTGGCCCTCTCATCCCCTCTCATCTTCTGTATGCTTTGCCAAAGATAACCAAGGATAGAAACAAGTACAAATAGTCCCGGATGTCTCTTTGCCTTGGTAATACATCTCGGTTATAAAAAACAAAGCTATAATCTCAACTTTTGGTGGTAAGAATTACCACTGGAGATGGTTATTACCCACTTATAAGGATGCTTTTACCCAGTGAGAGTCATGGTTAAACCCAGTGAGAAGAATATTTCCCAACAAATATGAACATTTCACCAAGTTATAAGCATACTACTTACCCAATAAAAGAAACTATGAGCATACTTTCTCACATATCAGAATATTCACAATCCTGAGGAGAAAGGATACTTTTTTTTTGTGAACATAAATAGACCTGCTAACTTTAAATAGAATGCAATTTACCTGAAGAAGGGATACTCTTTAATCCCTTATCAGATGAATCTATGTTGGAAAATAGCAAAGCAAACCAGTTTGAGCCGATTAAATGAACCCAGCGAAGAGTATAATTACTCAGAAGATTCTTTATCCATGTAAAAAACAACTGGAAGAACTTTATCCAGTTAGTAAAATGTTTTAAAGCAGGAAGAAGAAATGGTTAAACAGGAAAGATAATTGTTATTGTAATTTCACAAATGTCCTATCCGGGCAATGAATGTGCTTCCATAACCAGTTAAATGCATCATGTGATTACTTATTCATTAACATCCGATCATGCAACAAATCAAGCACAGCTACACGAAAATTATTCCACGGTTTTGTTTAATACTGGGTGAAAACTTCACATTCCTCTAAAGAAATAATTATCACTTCATATGATACAGATTTGGACATCTATATCTATTTTGAATTTTCTTAGGGTTAAAACTCCAAAAGTAAAAGCTAAAACATAATAAAAATGATGAAATATGATGTTTGGGCAGGGAAGTGTCTGAAAATAATTACAATTTTCATAGACCAAATAAAGAATAAAAACGTTTATGCATTGCAAAGTTTGAACTTTTAGTTTTGCATTGGAGCTCCCTCCCCTCCCCCCCCCCCCACCCAATAAAATCAAGGACATTTAACTTTTTTCTACTTTTTTTCCATAAGGGATCTTCCAAACAAATTCGCATGGATGTAAAAGTAACCTGTGTGTAACTTTACTAAGATACTACATATTCGTGAAAATATTCTCATGAATATGTAACATGAGTATTGCCACAATCACTGCACCACAGCCCTGTGCCTGACAAAGGGAGAACATTTTCGGCATACATTGTCATAACTTTTGATGGATATAAATTAGCAGAAGAATGGTCACATGATGTATATTTGGATATGCATGAGTTAGATGAATATTCAATAAAGTCACTCTGATGTACATTTCCTAACATGATCAGTTTACCAAATCAGTGACATGACACACCAGCAAGATGATGTCATCCGGCAGAATAGTTTCACCTTCTAGCCAAAATAAATAAATATTAATAATAGATAAGGACCCTTAAATAACTAACTGATGCATACACCATGCAACATTCACCCCCACCCACCCCCCCCCTCTTTTTCAGAGGGCTGATGTTAAATATTCAAGCAGGCAAATC
>JAAAKB020000022.1:296410-309562 GCA_010014835.2 Apostichopus leukothele | reverse complement strand
AAGGCCCCCGCTCAAGACCCCCGCCCACGACCCCCCGCTCAAGGACACTCAAGATCCCTGCTAAAGATCCCTGCTCAAGATCCCTGTTCCAGACCCCTGTTCCAGACCCTCCTCCAGATCCCAAGTGGGAACCATTGTTGCCTTGCATCCACCCTTTACTGTACACAGGAAAATAGGCAGAAGATGAAAAGTCAAGGTTTTTTAGCCAAATTGCCGCTGTTGGTTTTCCTTCTCAAAATTGATGCCATCTAGATAATAGGTAGGAGACAGACAGGTACAGTAAGAGAGGTACAGAGGAAAGAGAGTTGCAAATCACAGTATAGTCAGCAGATGATAACAACCCTACCAGCTATAGGCTGTGTACCTGTGTCTCTAGCTAATAATCACTGGAGAGCCTGCATTGCAATCATGGTCCAGTGAGAATTCCCAGGACACTGTGCTGATTATAAGCCATTGCCCTGCACACTGCTTGCAATCTATAGGGCTACACATACATACTGTGCATATGTACAGTATGTTACATGTAAACAGTATAGGGCCTACTGTACATTATGGTGAGTTAGTATGGAATGATACATTGGTGCTGGACAAAGTAAGTAACACGCTTTAATGTTCTCACAGACGGTACGGTTAAGAGATACATATATGTACATATTCACAATGACAGCAAACATGGATTAGTAGTCCCACAATTACATTAATTAATTAATGCAAATTAATCGCCAATTAAGTGCCAACCTGACTGACCAAATTCAGCATATTCTTGGCTGATTAAAGATCTAATATAAAACCTGCATTTTAAAAGTACCCTTACGAAAAATTCATGAAAAGTTTGATTATTAGCATGTTACAGGTGAATAAAGGCTAACACTGGGTCAACAGTACAAGCTGTACAGATTCCAAACACAAGACTTAAAAGTCTACAGTATTTTTATATTTTTTTTTTATTTTTGGTCATCCATGACCAAATAGTTTGGAAAATAGAGTTTCTGAATACATTTCCACTTCCACATGAGTTATCAAACCCTAAATAGAAAGTGGGACAGTTAACGGATATCCCTTTCGTATTTTTGGCAGGGTACCTTACAGGTAACTCAGAATATGTAGGCAGCATTTCCTGTACCACATGAATTATCCTGGAACCTTCCATCAAAAGTGGCACATTTTTTTGGGGGGGGGGGGAGAGAAGGGGAGGCAAGGTACTGTTATTTAGGAAATGTAGTTCAATGTCCAGGACATGCATGAATTCCTCAATTTTGAAGCCTGTATTTTCATGGAACAAACAGTAATTTTTTTTTTTTTTTTTTATTTACCTACATACTGTACAGTACTGTACTGTAGGCCTTAGAATGTACAGACCTACTCATTAACTGACATTGCTTTCATTCTTATTGAATCTTATTGGATATAAATCATAGAGCTGTTAGTGAAACCATAAAAAGTATTAGCCTTTTAAAACATGTATGTCACTGCAGATACGGTATGGTCTGATGACCGTGTTGCATATTCTCTATTAATTTTGAGAGTCCTAACGTACAATGCCTCATAAGTTTGACACGGTGCTATTTGTACAGAATGTACCGTAAGGCTAGTCGCCGAGTTTGTTAGGAAGACAAGGAGAAGTGCAGTAAAGACAAAGAGACAGTTAGGAGAGGAGCAAACGATGCCTATAACATCCAAACCTAGCAATCCATACGTGACACTGATAGTGACACAGGCTGCATAGAAGTAAGAAAGCTGAAAAAATCCCAAAAATTCAAAACTTACAATTAAACTATTTGAAGCTTCCATCAATCCCCCTAGAAACCCTACGAACTAGTCCTTCCCTTCCTCTTCCCCACCACCACCAAACCAACCCCCCCCCTCCCCATGGAACAAGTTTCTGATGAGACCAAACAGAAGACAGATCTATAGATTGTTCTGCATAGAATACAGTACAGTCCTCCAGGGTGCACCAATTCCCAGCAAGCTAGAACAGGCATACCCCCCCCATCCCCACACCTCTGTCCTCCTGGGTGTACAGTACCACTTCCCAGCAAGCTTAGCAGGTAACCCCCATCTCTATCCCCTCCCACAGTAGGCTAAAGCAAGCATTCCCCAACCCCCGGTACTCCTGAGTTCACCAATTCCCAGCAAGTTAAAGCAGGAAGCCCCATCTCTATCCCCTTCCGGTTCCAAAAATCACAGCACAAGCTAGAGCAAGCATCCCTCTCCCCACCCTCTGTCCACCACTTATTAGCATGCCAGAACAATCATCCCGTACTCTGTCCTAGACCGTGCACCAATTCCCAGCAACCATCCCTCCTCCCCCCGCTGTCCTCCTGGGTCCACCCAATTCCCAGCAAGCTAGAGCAAGCAACCCTCCCCCAACCCCTCGGTTCTCTGTTCCCCTGGGTCCACCAATCCCCAACAAGCTAGAGCAGGCAGAGTACAGAAGAGAATAAGAGCACACAGCTTGCGTTGTCAACTCACCACCTCTAATCTCTCCCTCATCTTCCTGGGAACGCATTTCCTGCTCAGATCCTGAGTCCTCCATTGCCAGGTCCGCACCTTAACAATACAACAGTGAAACAAAGGCCACAATCAATAAGGAGTGTTACTCAACCAGGGGGAGGGCAAGAGTGAAGGTGGGGACATTCATGTACTGAAGGTCTACCCATAAATTTGCCACATGGTCACTTTAAAATTTGAGAAACGTTGCAAAAACAGTGACAGGTTTGTGATATCTCCAAAAAAATTGTAAACTGGTCTAAAAGTATGTGATTAGTAGTGATGATTGAATGGATGGACTGCAATTAAATTTCCTAAAAAATTCTGACGGTATGATAGATTTGTTGGACTTACTTGTGACTAAATTCATCCCTAATCCTCATAATCCCCAAACTCACAGATACTGTACCTCATCATGACCTCCCTCTTCATCTTCCAATCAACCCTCATATCCATCTGGCGGCTGAAATGTTTGTGGACTTCACCTGACCTATACTGTGCCTGAACACAACCTTTCCCTACCTCACCCCTCCTACCTCCCCCTCCTTCCCCCTCTCCTCCTCTTCCTTCAGCCTAAAATTGTTCTAAAAAAATATATATAAAAAAAAACACCTGTAATTTTTTTCAGAGAACTGTTGCACAAATATTTAATGGTCATCGGTTTAAGCCCAAATTTGAGTGTACTACAGTAAATCAATTAAATATTGTTGAAAGTTTTCCCAGAATGCAACTACCACCTTCCAGGAAGATCAGCTGTTCCTCCAATTATTTCCCAAACACTGCTGAGGTCCATTAAAGTCTCAATATTACCTGTTTGCTGATGAATTTCGGAAAACAAACTTCCAAAGTAGATTCAGTGTTTCATATTCTAAATGCACTCTGATCACTGCAACCGCCCATGTCAGCATGTTCATTACACAAATGTAAAACATTTATAGTCTACACATGCGGCCCGATCAAGACTTTAACAGTCCTCTACTCGTATCGTCAACTTTTTACAATTCCATGTAGGAAACGTCTGAAAACACCTGTGTTTTTAATTCCAATGGAAGGAAATGACATACTTTTGCAAGCTTTTAAGACCGAGAGAAAGGTACCATTCAAGAGAAGGAACCTAAGACAGGCTAGCCACAAAAGTGAGGCCTCACAGTCGTAAACAAAACAGATATTTGATTGGTGCATGATCTGTTGGGCAGGGCTTGCAACTTTTGATTGAGGTTTGTAGAATCTACAGTACGGACTTGTTAATAAAACTGGCGAAATTTATTCAGCTCAAAATTTTTAACGACAGATAACTCTATAAAACTTCTGAATATTGATATGAAAATTGCATTAAACAGTGTCATTTTCACTGAGCGTTTAGTGCAGTAAAGCTGGAAAGGTCAAAGTTTAAATTTGGCAAACAAGTACTGAGAATTTAAAAGTAAAATAGATGATTATCATGTTACACATATTTCATAAGTGCTCAAGAGGAATATATTGATTTAAAGGTTGTTGGCAGAAACATTTTGCTAAGATGAATTCTGCATGACTATTAGTGACCGACCACTACTTGACTGTCTAGCATTATTTTGGGGGCAATTATATGTACCGAGCAGAACTGTCTGTCTTTAACAGAGGACTTAAAATTAGTAAATTGCTCTTAGTTTCAAAGGGACTCAATCATTAAATATTACAGTAATATTCTATTGTACAGTAACCCAAGTGATAAGTCTTTAAACTGTATCAAACTTACAGTGACCAGATTTAGACTTAATCATAGCATATTTTGGAGCTCAATATCGTTTAAAGAGCAAGGTGGTCACTTTTACAGATGGGGCCAAAGAGAGCATGGTGCAGTACGTCTAATTTTCTCCTCCTTCTTTTCATATCATTTTTCATCATCAACAGTAATCATTTATGATGATTTTCATAAGGAAGGAACTAAACAGCTTTTCCAATATCTCCTTCTTGTCGACCTTTTCGAACTTTCGCTACAAAAAGTTTGCTTCCGTAGAACATTCTAAGAGACATACACATCTTACTATTTAGTTTTTAATTAGTATTAGAGCTGTGTAACATTTTGTATTGAACATTGAACATTGACCAATGAACAAGTAAATATTGTTTTACCATACGGGTAAACGCTTCACTGTACATACAAAGGTCTGAAAAACCTAATAATATTAATAATATACTATTATACAGTAGACTACGTAGTAACAATGGAATTACACGCATTAAAGTGGAAGGTGTTTGAATGACAAACTACTAGCTGTCTTTAGATACATAAACAATTAAGGCATAGGACACAAAATGTTCTGTACATGAACAGTACAGTATGAAATGTAATGATGCATTGCACTGACCGACCATGTTCAGTAAAAGATGTATGTACTGTATGTATGTACAGTAACTTAGCTCCCTTACAGGTGGATATGCGCACGTTATAAATCACCATTATTATTATTATTATTATCTGGGAGGAGACCAAATTGGTTTTCACTTCATAAATAATGTCTTAACTGTTCAGGAGAATTCAAAATCCTGTCTAAAAAATGGGTGTGGATTTTTAATATACCTGTTCAAGCCTACAGACTTAATGACTTATACTGTAGTTTGCAGAAAATTTGTTCAACGTGGTCAGATACACAGTACAGTATATATGTCACAAAGTTATCTAAGCCAACTCAAAAATTAGGCTTCTACTCGAGAGAGAGAATGGTGTGATTATGATTGATTCTGGAAAGTAAAAGAATTGACATCATCACATTTATAAGCTTTAAGGCAGATGAATGGAATATCTAGGTTGAGACATACTGTAATTGCTTAACACTGACAATGAAGTACAGTTTCCAATGTGCTTGAACATGCTTTACAGTAGTATATACAGTACATAATAATTGCAAACTTGTCGAAAAGTTTTATGTCATCTTGAGTAAAATCCAATGGAGAGCATATAATGTCACTTCTTGAATAAATTATCAAACAGGAAATAATTTTGATTTTAACTGGTGCCTTGTGAGAAGCAATGTAGAACTGTTTATACACGTGTGCAGTACTTTATGAGAGATTGTATATAGTTTTAGTCAGATTTGAAAATTTAGCAGTTTCTGTGAATTTTCATGTACTGGGCGTACCTATTTACAGTACACCAACCATGCAATGCCAATTACAGCTAGGCAAAATTCCAAATGCATGACTTAATAATAGGAAACACAATTCTAAATTTGCATTACAAACATATTTTGCTTTTGACGTCACAGACTACCCACTGAGTAGCTTCCCATCAAGGTTAAAGTTTGTACTAAGTACAAGGAGCCCTTTATACTGCAAGTGATCTTTCTAGCTGTCTCATTGGAGTGGGGAGGGGCAGGAAGCAGAAGAATTAAAAGAAATTTAAGAAAAATTCAGAAAAACACCACTGTAGGCATTTGAGCTTTCTCGCCAAATAATTTACCTGCAGAAATTAGAGCAGATATACAGTAAAATGTGTAGGAATGTTTCAGAACATATGAGTCAAAGCAAGGACATGTATATTTGGGATAATAATCAAGAGCTTCCTGCATCTTTGCAAGCATTTATAGCACACAATTGTGGACACCAATCTATTAATTCACTGACAGTAAGGATTGGACCATATACAGCAAATTTATGTTAATAATCAGTGTTACAGTAATAATATTAATGATAATACTAATAATCAGCAGTTATTTTTTTTTTAGTTATTTACTACGCTTAAACCACCACAAATGTCGGAGAAACCCGCAAGGCCTTATATGGAGTACAACTTACACATCAGATCGCTTCCAATTCAACATTTGTTCTCAAATTTGGAATCTCTTACAATTGCTTTTGCTTTTGAGAGCTATATCATCGGCATCAAAATGGGAGTGAATTGAACAGCCAAGGATCCACAGATGATGCTTGACATGTGAGTGCAACATAACTTGCAGCGAAGACGAAAACGTTGATGCCTGGATGTGATTTTGTCAGGTCCATTGATAAGTTAAGACTGGTTCCAATTATTTAGCTTAAAATGAGAACATTATTGATCAGTAAATCTGCGATTGACACATATTTTACACAAAAATAGGTACGACATGTAGTCCCACTGAAGTGTTCCATTAATTTTGTCAGCATATAATGTACTTTATATGTACAGTACTTGGAACTGTATTTTATGCACAGCATGTTCAATTACTATTAAAATGTACCTAATTATAAACATAACAACATGAACTGTGCTTGTTCAAGCTTGATTCCAATGAACTGTATATGCAGCCCTACACAGCCTTACAGTTCTGTACTGTACTGTACATGTATACTTATTTATATTACTCAGGACTCGTGATAATATTGATCCAGGGTATATGTGTGTTGTACTGACCTAGTTGTATATCATGTGTACTGGGCTCACAGAGTAAGAGAGCTTTATGCTTTACTATCAAATATATATATCACTGTCCATTCATTGCACTACATTGTGTCCAGCATTATATCACTCCATATGCAGCCCTACACAGGCTTACAGTTCTGTACTGAACATGTATACTTATTTTTCTAACCCAGGACTGGTGATGATATTGATCCAGGGTACATGTGTGTTGTACTGACCTAGTTGTATGCATCATGTGTTCTGGGCTCACAGAGTAAGAGAGCTTTACAGTACTTTACTAATTATCAAATACACACATCACTGGCCATACTGTATCCAGCATTAAATCACATCGTATATGGAGTGCTTGATTCCAATGTACATATGCAGCTCTACACAACCTTACAGTACTGTATAACTGTACATGTATACTTATTTTACTAACCCAGGAATGATGATATTGATCCAGGGTACATGTTGTGTGTTGTACTAACCTATTACTGTAGTATGCATACATGTGTAGTGAGCTCACAGAGTAAGAGAGATGTAATACTTTACTATCAAATTCACACATCACTGGCCATTAACACTGTGTCCAGCATTTTATCACATTGAGTGCTGGCTACTGTTGTAATCTGATCAGATACACTGTTACCAGCATATCCATAGCCTAACCTTTGGTTTGGGGACCTTGTACAGTGGCTATAAGTTTGATAGATATATCAAGGGAGGAGTTGTTAGGATTGTGTATGAATGGTATCTGGGTCATAGTAAACATTATACAGGTACATGTAACTAACATACAAATAATGGACCATACAGTAAGTTGACATTGGTGTGTACAGTAGTGCCAGTGTTATAAACTGATGACATTGATACAGTACTACATAGCACAATGTTCAGTGACTCCTCCACAAAAAGTGATGCTTTTTTTTTTAGCAAAAAGTATGGATGGGAGGCAGGAGGCATGGGAGAGGGGGGCAGTATGGCTTAAGAAAGTACTAATAATGAATACCTTATTTTGCCATGTACAGTATGCACTCTCCACTCATAATTGCTGAATAATTCAATTTTACCTCAAGAAAACACCCTATCATGTTTAATCACCAGGCTGGACTGGCTATGGTTACAACCTCAGATACAGTGAGAATCTACTGTACGTAGTACTGTAGTACATGTATAGATCTGCAAAAATCTACAAAATACTTTCCAACGCTGCCATTGCGGTGGATAAGTCATCGCAATGCTTTCAACGAATCTATGCCTATCATATATGCAGCATTCCAAACATGTTTCGTCAGTGCAGCTAAGTGTTGTATGGTATCCCAATGTTCACTGCTTGCAGTGAATCTCATAAATGTCACTTACTGTACACTTTGCTCACATCAAAAACAAGGTACAGTAGTTGAATGACAGTATACATACCGATTGGCTTACATGTATACTACATACATACTGTACTGCACATCGAAGATCCCAGCAGAGAACTTTAAAAAACAAAATTTATACAATTTTCCCCCAAAAATGGGAAAAAAACAACTAATTAGCCTACAAAAGTACAGGATTTTTTTTTTTTTTTTTTTTTTGATCAATCATCAAATTTGCTTCAAACTTGCCTTACAACTTTAACCTGTAAAAGGAAAGACTAGGCTACTGTACATGTAGGTAGGTATACTGTTACTGTACCGTAAAGTCATAATCTTTTAAAATTTCCGTCGAAACAGAAACTGAACCAAACAGAGACTACATTTAGGCATACATTATTTACAGTAATACGAAACAAAGCCATGTTTATATCTCAACCTTAAACAAGGTGTACATAACATTAACTCTTTGTCAGTACTGGACTAACTGGTTAATAACACAGATACTATGTACAGAGGAATACCAAGTGATTTTTATCACATATCTCAAAGACTCTTATTTCTTTACTTGTTCTTTTGATTGCGATTGATTTGTTTTGTTAAGTGCCTAGAGCAGAGCTACTTATTGTTTCTGATTTTGCCGTTAAATAAATCCCCTGTAATATTATTATTATTATTATTGTTATGATTAGTATTGTTATTGTTAGTTAGGTTCCGGAAATCCAATTGTACATATTGTGTCTATGGCATGGCTTTCATTCAAAGTGATACAAATAATCAAAGACCGTGGAATTCTTCGGGGTGGCAGGAAACACTGCATGCAAGATTTTCTCTAATTTTATGTACGTTCACCACCATTTAGTGTAGCCATTAGAACAACAGGGCAGCTGTTACATATACAGCTCTATAAAATAATGTTATCAACTTTGATCTATCCAAAGGAATAAAACTCCTGTTACATATTTCACCATTTAATATTATATCAACTTGTGCTAGCATATAAAATCTCCTTTGCATACATGTACTAGTATATAAAAAAAATTAAAAATTATACAAAAAAGGGGGGCCTGCCTGCACATTCTGTACACCTAAAAATCTTGAAATTCAAATTATACACATTACAGAACGATTGGCATTAACAGGGTACAGCATAGGGACAACATCCATAATGTATTCCTTTAAAGTATATACATACTGTACATACATGTAAGTGTACACAGTGTTTTAATGTCTAACTTCATTGGGCTCCATACAGTAGTGTCTTCCTACTTTGGTACAAACTGCCATCAGAGAGATCTGGATGCAAACTATGGAAGATACTTGACTATTGACAGTAGTACTTGTAACAACAGGTTGGTTTATACCCTCCATGCTGTACTACTGTAGGTGGCTGCTCACCTTTACATGAACTTGATGAAGTCTGAATTTTGCTATGATAGCAAAATATTTTAACATAAGAAAAGTGTACATGCATGTACTGTGTTTGTGTTTGTGTGGTATGACCATTTAAGACTAGGATGTGGCTGTTTGGTGTATCGTAAGGTTGACTTAAGATATTAGGGAGACGTTACTAGCCAGCTAACGATTCTGTAGAACCATGTCTCCAGCAAACCAGAGGATATTTAACCAGACCTCCGTATTTCTTATGAATAATGTCCGCAGGTACTGTGAAATCATGAAAGATGAATTATAATATCTGCCAGCACAGACTTGCACAGTGTAATCACATGGTAAAATGAACAGTCTATCTACTATGAGCGAAGACTTGTGTTCATTAACAGTAAGTCTATTAGTCTATATACAATAAACATCTCAGGTTATTACAGTAATGCAGGCAAGTCCTGCTCAATGGATGTATACAGTATCTGCTAATACACTTACAGTTAACTTGCTTGACATTGAAACCAATGACACGGTCAATTGACTTGGTCTTCATTTTATCACAATTCACTGCCACCATGCCTAGACCAAACATGACCCTACATGACCTGATGGCACCAAGGTAGTAACCCCCCAAATTCCCTTAAGATGTCGGCTTGCGCCATCCGAACCATTACTACTGACCCAAACTGTCATTCGAATGACCTATAGAACCTAAAATTTAGCCTTGAAACTCAATGATTTACTTTAAATTTGAACAGTTTTTTTAAATTACTTTTGCACTGTTCACTGTTCAAGATATCTGTGCACTATCAGTACCAGGCTTTGAAAATTCAAATTTGCATTGTGGTGCCTTTTTATATGACTAATACATGAAACTGCCATCCAGGCACCCTAGTACACATCCAACCCCCCTCCACCTCCCACCCTCTCTCAGGAGATTCTAGCTGGATAATTATTGTGCAGTATAAAGTACATACTGTATGCAGTAGGTTTGCAGTTCATTACCTAGTTCTATGCATACATGTTTTCTCTTAGAAGCAATATATTTACAGATTTACTTACTAAGCAAACTTGTAAGTTTCCAAAATCTGTGCATACAGTGCTAAAGTTTGCTTTAAACTTCCCAGAAATGGCTAAAATATTTCACGAAAAGTCATACTTTGGCATTCATAAAAATGTTATTACAATTTGGCATTTAAACATGGGCAACTGTAGTGTAGGCCTATTGTACCAGGGCAGCCGTCTATATGTATCACACACAACTACCATTAATGCCCAGGAAAATGTGTGTTGAAGTGGAACATGGGTGACCGTTATCGGAATTCCTAGCACACTAATACTTCTGACGTTTAACTTATGCAATCTGGAGAAAAGTCCAACCAATGTTCTCCTCTCTAGAAGGTCCTGCTAGGATAAAAATGGCAGACCCTTTTAACTTTTATACAAACATGGTATGAATTGTCCACTATATAATAAATAAAGAAGAAAAAAACTACTACTGTACATACTGATTTGTAAAGTTATTATTTATTCCATGTTGTCACAATTCAAGCATTCTCAAACTGTAACAGAAAACACATTGGTCCTAAGTCTAAACCTACGGGTAAGTTTATCCCTATTGACAAAGCAAGGCTGATCTTTGAAGCCTGGCTGTACCCTATTGAAGAAGTATTGATGTCACAATTAAAGGCTGGGGGAGGGGGAGGGGGAGAAACATTGTCTGTATCCATGGGAATTTGTACAGTATCATATTTGTTTCCTTCTGCCCCCCTCGCAAAACATGACGGCCCCATTGTTCATGACATAAATACCGACTTTGAGAATGGTCTATGATAATGGTACCTTCAAGAATAGGCTGAACCTTGATGAAGTCTTAGAAACAAGCAGGTTCAGTAAAACTACTTAGAAAATACATTTATACACACATTTTTCTTCTTGGTTCAACCAACTTTGTTGTCTGAGCAACTGTAAAAGGAAGTTGGAAAGTCCAATGGACAACCAACAAACCATTGCACACAAACAAAAAAGTCATCCCTACAAAGTATTGCTTGTAGTTTATGAAATTAACAAAATTCTACTATTATCCATGTGATTTATTTGTTAGATCCACTCCCGTTATATGTGTTAACACTTCTGATGCGCAAATTTTAACAGGCTAACCATTGCCTCATCTCAGTAGGCCTACAAAAGTTAAAGACCAATGCATCAAGATGGCCAATCAGCTGTTCGAAGGTTAGACATATCACGTTAGGATATCTATCCAACATCACCACTAGCATTAACATTAGGCTTGTTAAAAGGCCACTTTCCTAACCGTGACAAGTCCAAAGATCACATTTCGCCAAAAACACGACACAAGCCTTCTTTAGGCCTACAATTTCTTTGGGCATTAAAGAATTGGATTGAATAAAGATAAATGCTTGCCATGGTGATTTTCTCACATTTATTTCAATTGAATTACGGTAGGGTCACAATCTTGACAGTGCATACTGACTAACGTAACATTGCTATGATGGGAGACTGTAGTATAGCAGTAGTAAAATCTCTACACTCCCAAAAATGTAGCGTATCAAATATGGCATCCACTGCACAAGTATGGAGATCAAATGCGATCAGTTTTGGCGACTGCTAGTCCATTTGTCGATCATAACCTTGTTTATCTGTATACTTGTTCACTAATGGGGATAAATCTAAGCTTACCCTGTCCCTGAGGTTGTTCCTCAGCGCTGTCCCGGTCCGACATCTCTCCCTTGTTGCTTCTTTCTCGCCCTCAGCTGCTGCTGCTTGCCTGGGAGATATAGCTCTACTCTGTATTCTAACTCGCGCCGTAGCTTGGGTTTTGTACCGACTGTAAATCTCATTGACATAAATACTTGTTATTTGCTTTTTGGGTAAGTGTCACCATTCTTAAAAGCATATTAACACATTTAAAAAATGTTATGTGAAATTGTTGGAAAACATTCGAGGAAAGGGGAAAATATGCCAAATGTATCGTCTCGTGAAAGCCAACGTGATGTTGAAGAAATTATATGAAAGCCGGCTGATGAATAAAACATTATATTTCCGGCTAGACAGATATTTGCATATCATTTTGACGTCACAGTGAATTGGGAAATTCCCGAGGTTTGATTGGGCAAGAAAGCTGAACTTGGAATGCTTATCAATCGCTACTAGTACCTGTAAACAAACTCTTTCGGCAATGCATGAATGTAGTGCGCGTGAGTAATTTCGAGATGTTCGTCTAAAAAAGTGACCAAAGTACACAGCGGAAGCGGCAAATAAGGTTCAGAGAAAAAAAGCCGGTGAGATTATCGTCACAAATTCTATCGGGTTAATTCCATGTTTAGTCCACGCCGAGGCGGTTCGAAAAATACGGTAACGTGAAAGTTTATATGCTTTGTAAAAGTCTTACTTTAGCAGGACGCTATAACCAGCCTAGCATCCGCGGTTTCAATCACTAATAAGTTTCGTTCCCTTGAAAACGGCCGAAAAGGCGTCTGTTGCTGTGTTGAGCAACCGTCCTCCCTATTTTACCCATTAAAGACATACTCCCCAACC
>JAAAKB020000022.1:256819-276849 GCA_010014835.2 Apostichopus leukothele | reverse complement strand
TTGTCGGTGGACACTTTTCTCATTATCTGCAAATGTCCTTAATTACTTGCCAATTAACGCTTTTGGCAGGGAAAAAACTTGGCTTATATGTTTGTATCATCAGCAAAGAGAATATTAGAACTTATATTTCAGACATTACCGATATCATTGAGGTAAATAATAATCAAAAATTCAAGTGTCTTAGTGATTCCTTGCCATCATTAAAATGATGTTTAGTCTGTTGCAAGATTTCATGTGTTCATAACTAATGTGCACAACATCAATGTAGGGATATATTCATGCATGAACATTAGCGTGATTATAATTGGTATGAACCTAAAAATGAAAGGAGACGATGTGAATTTAAATTCCCTAATGTTTAAATACCTACAAAGAACAGTCTTCCTACATGAAATATTGCCCCATAGATGTTTGACTTAAATCAGCCGTGTCACCATACAATCGTCCCTAAGTTTAACGACACAAAAATCTCATGTATGGGGTAAAAATTATTAGCAGAAAATTGACAATGTTGAGAGACCATTTGAAATGTTGACCCTTTAGACCCTTTCAGCACTTCTTTCAGTATGTCTAAAAATGGTTGTAATGTATGTCACACGTAGGCTGCGGACACCAGGTTCAGACTAGATTACAGTAACGTATAGTCTGTAGTGTAACTGTAACTTCGTCACACTATTTCGTGAAACTAGACCCTGTAGTACAACTGGACGTTGTCAGGCAGAGGCAGGAAATGAACAAAATATTACGGGAGAGCACCTGATATTCGAAGTCTAAGGTTTCACCTTCCTTCATATGTTGGTGAAAGCATTCTCGTTTTCCTGGTGGTACAATCACTGTCAGGTCATGCTCTGTTAAGGACGAAACATAAGAAAATATAAACGGTAGAAAAAGTATCGCAAGTGACAGCTCCATTTTATTGCCAGGTGTATTAAGTTGACCTTCGACCCAAAGGCAAGTACGTCATGAGGTGTAATAAAATGTGCGCATTCGCAGTGAGGTCTTATAAATAATTAATCAATCTCAGAAAACGGCCACAGCCCTGATTTTCCAATGGAGAAACCCACGTTCTTTTGATGGACGGGGCTACAGAATTTACGAATCAGGGAGGGAAAGCCCCTTCCTACGACCACAACAAGACACTATTAGACCTTCATCAAGAAGGGGAAGCCCCTGTCGGAGGTCCAATACGCTTATCTGGAGGTGAAATTTTGGAAGAGTTTGCAAGAGACGATGATGTTCCTCGTTGCAGTCAAAATGGCGATTCCATGCAAAAGGCAACGGATAGTGTACAGTCAATGGACGTTTCAACGCCAACTTCGGAACAACAGTGTAACGTAACGGAGTTACCTGGGATATTGGACTTGAGCTCAAGTGCATTTCCCAGTTTTGAAAGTGACCTGTTTGGAAGCCCAGACAGGGACTTGTTTTTATCACACGATGGTGGTGAGAGGAGTCGGAGTTACCCTCCTTCACCGACGGCGCCGAGATCCTCGTTGTCGAAAGCGGACGAGCTGACAGGACTAACAGTCCTAAGTTTAGAAGGTGGCATGGGAGGTTTGAAGAAAGGCCAGACGTTACCCCAACTACCATCAAACTGGCTTACCGCAGGGCTTGAAATATCGGCAAAGGAATTTCAAACCATACGGTTGCAGGATCCGCAGAGGGATGAAGAAAACGAAGAAAATGAAAAAGATAACAATGGTAATGACAGAGATACAGAATTAGCAAATAGCATAATGATACTCAATAATGAACCACAACAAGTTACCAATGATAGGCCTACGGAAAAACGCCTCAATAATGTTGAAACATCAGTGTCTGAACTTAATATGAGTCCCCTCTTGTCAGACACAACCTCTGTGCTGGGTGAACCTCCTAGTCCATTAGTAACAGGCGATTCAGAATCGACAGAGAATTTCCCATTCGCAGTCGATTTGAAGCAGCTTGCATCTTCACTGAGTCCTTCGATAGTAGGTGAGAGTTCAACCGGCCAGACTGGTAACGTTCTCCTAAATGTGGCCACCATCTCTCCAGTTGATGTCGGTGAGTCACAATTAGAAGATGGTAAACTTGTGTATGTCATCACCACAAAAGACCAAAGTAATGGTCTGCTTCAGAAGATTCAAGTAACAGTTGACCCGAAGGCTATTCAATCCATCCCTGTGGAAACCATCAGTGGTAGCAATGACGTCCAGTGGCTGGTAGAAACCTTGGAGTCTGGTGGAGGAGACGATACTGATAATGACGAAGAAACACAACCACAGACTTACATTTTCCCAAATTTGGTTACCCCGGAAGCAGTGCCATTACCGTTACTACCGGCAAAACGAACTAGAGAGAGATCCAAGAGTAAAAAAGGTAACGTAGCCTTTAACGTAGGATTAGCCTATTGTATTATTATAAACTGGAATCTAAGCCTACTGCATGTGTGGTACTGTGTCTTCGGTATGTAGATTGCTATGTGGAAGTCAATGCAAATGTAAAACGGGGGCCTAGAACTGCTAGTCTTGTAACCTAGGTATAGACTACTTATAGCATATAGTTCTTGAACCTTTGGAAAATCTTAACGATTTAAACCATAGAGATGCAAAGTAAGTTCTACCAAAATATATGTAAAAATTAAAATTTTCTCATTCTCTAGGTACGTAACACATAAATTTGCTCAAAGTCGGACAAAATACAAGCGCCCTGTACTTTCCTGGAGGTCTTTACTCTCCAAATTGTTCTCAGACATTTTTAAGGAACACACAAGATGACTGAATGTCCCAGTTAGGAAAATTTCCTTGAAGGTTGTAATAAAAACATTTTAAGAATTTTGACCAAAGGTGACCATATTTGAATATCTAGCATATTTGGAATCAATGCAGCATATTGTTACATTCTGTAAACATAGTGAAATGCTATATAAGAAACACTTTGATAAAATTCAATGATGAAGGGACCTCGAAAACAATAGATATTTATGAAATTGCTCGATTAGAATTGTCCAAAAATTGTTTCTTTTGGCAGATAAAAGTGTTGCAAAGGATGACAGTGCAGGTGCTCTTAATATGTGGTTGAAGAAAAACCAGGTTAGTCAACATATCTCATCACAGCTTCATTAAATTATATACAGGTATTTTTTCGTCTTGAAATGTCATAATCATAACCTATGAAATATGATCGCTAGTAATGATTTTATAGATATTTTCAGGTTTTTGAGATACATGTTCATCTTTAGAATATATCAGGGAATAATTTTTAACCTCATATCTTATCGCAAAATGCTTCGCAAATTTGGCAAAATGGTAAACATTTATATCCAATTCCAGAGATGTACTGTATTTAGTTCTTGTTCACAGGAATCATTGTCTCTTCTAAGAGGAGTTCGAACTGCCTTCAGAACTACGATTGCAAAATTTGAATTTACTAAATTAGTCCCCGAATGTGCCTATAACCTCTTGCCCGTTTCCTTCAATCCACTCACTGATAACAGAAATTATCGTCTGTCCTCATCCTGGTCGGGCAATGGAATTACCTCATGATAAGCTTTTGATTTCACTATGATATCATCAAGTTTCTTTCATATTTACAGTAGTTCTTGTTCACAGGAATCATTGTCTCTTCTAAGAGGAGTTCGCACTGCCTTTAAAACTACGATTGCAAAATATGAATTTACTAAATTAGTCCCCGAATCCATCCCGTTTCCATCAATCCACGCACTGATAACAGAAATTATCGTCTGTCCTGATCCTGGTCAGGCAATGGAAAGTTACCTCATGATAAGCTTTGATTTCACGATGATATCATCAAGTTTCTTTCTCTTCCTGTGATGTTTAGCCTTTGACTATCATCGTCTGCCCTCATACGGATTGCGGGATGGAATTTACATCCAAGACAAAGTATGAGGCACATTCTACCACCCATGCCGAAGATAGACCATATAAGGTAAAAAATTGCAAATAGCAGAAGTCGGAAGTTGATGTGTTTGAGACAGACTTCAAGACCTGTAGTAAAGTACAGTGATTTTTTACTAGCTTTCAGATTCCATCCAAGTGTACAGTGGTACTGTACGTGACTTGTTAGTACTGCCAATAATTTCTACGATCGTTTACAATCGTATTAAACGGTCTGTATCAAGTCTGTATCAAATTATTTAGAATTGTTGACACAATGCAACTAGTTGATGACACTCGTATCGTAATGAAATTTTCTATGGAATGTACAGTACATTGCGCAGTCCATGAGGCTGTATGCAACCACCCCAGCAACCACAAAACGTTATCATAACATTTTTTAAAGAGCCTCTAAAATATGTTTTCATAACGTTCAATGTGGTGTTATGAAAACGTTGGCATAACATTTTTATGATATATTAATGTTATATTAATGTTATATTAATGTTTTAACGAAAAAATGTTTTGAAATAATAGCCTGAAAACGTTTTCGTGACATATTTATTACACCACAAATAACGTTATCAAAACAAAAGACGAAACGTTTTAATAACGTTATAAAAACGTTCTTGTGTTTGCATGGCAACATATTTACTTATCCTAATTTCTATGCAACACAAACTTACATAACTTATAAGTATAACAAAGTGCATGAACTTATCTTGTGTTTTCTTTATTGAAACGTTATATGCCTTAGCATATAGGCTAGGCTAGTGAACATACAAAAAAAAAATAACCCTTATCCCAAAACCTCTACATACATCCCTAAGTTCGTTGTCTGTTAATTGTTTCATTGTGAAAGTAAACGCAATGACACATATAATAACAACGAAGAGAGTTGGACTTTTACTATAGCTAATTACTGTTACATCATTCCTCAAGGGTGAATTCGAACATAGTTGAGATCGAAGTTTAAGATGTCGCATTTTACTATCTTCTATGAACACAGTTCGATTTATCGTTGATTACTTTATTACAGTCAACAATTACGATAAAATCCATCAACACAGTTTCAACCTTTGCTTAGTAGTACGTGAAATGATTCGTCAAAGTCAATCTATAACTATCTATAATCTATAATTATTTAATATTAATTTTACAAGTCCATATCCTTTAGTCCTCGTTCTCTTCGAATGCTTTATTCATCATTTGTATGTTATCGGGAGTTCTGGGTTTTATCGTTTCTGTGACGTCATCAAGGGACGATTCCTCGTTCGGGTTAAGCTTAAGAAGACCACCCATCGTGGTTCCGTGGGTCAGATGAACTATCCACGCCTCGTCTCTGTGCTCTTGTAAAGCCGGTCCCCATGTCTGGCGTGGCAATGTTAATGCGTACCAGCGCTAAAGTAGAAAAGATTACAGGAAAAAGGGAAATTATGCTATTTACGCCTTTACGTCACATTTTCTCTCTGAGACACACCCTGGAAAGTCCATCCGGGGCTATATTAAACACCACGGTGAAACTATTTAGACATATAAGCATGCCCGACTATACAGCCAAAGAGGGCATATATTTTTCTGATTTTTTTTGCTAGTGTATGGTATTGAAACGAGGTGATATTTACTGGGGCCTTGTCCACCTGTTAAAACTGCAAATGCAATCATAACAGATTCGAATCAACCACGTGATAATGACAAATATCCGACTAACAACGGAGTTCAATTTTTATGACTATAGCGAGTTTCTATTTCAAAAAATTCTAGAGAGAAATTTAAAACAGTTAAGAAATTTAAATTTTCTTTAATTTTAATTTGATAGTAGGCCTAATTTAGTAATTTGTGTTTTTATTTTTTTTTATTTTCTTCGATTTGAATGGAGTCATTACTTTATCTAATGCGACAGTCCACAAACCAAGGAACAAGATCTAAATTTGGGTCGCAAAAATGTCGGTGAGTTGAGAGATTTTTCCAGACATAGAAAAAATTTATCTACAATTTTTGGAGCTTAAATGGCGAATATCGATTAAGTAATTAGTGCCAGTACCAAGTCATTCGTCCAAGAAAACATTCCTGCATTCTGAGCATCGATTCTGTAAAGCTTGGTGAGTAAACTCTCTGACCTCTTGGAAGACTTTACCCTGGGTTATATGCCTAGACGAGTGCGGACCGCTGTCCTAACGAGCGCTCGCAAATGGTGACAAACAATTCCAAATGGATACCTTAGTTTCATGAATTGTAATGTTAGTACGATTAATAAACCATAGTTTTGATCAGAAAGTCTCTTATCTGACCAACAAAAGTTGCTGTAATTGGATGAAATTTATGTATTCTGGAAACACACATTTATCATGAAAAAATACGCTAATAAGTGTCAAAGTATGATTGCAAACAATTGAAATACCTGAAGGAAATTGCCGGTAGCATGTGTGTATTCATAAACCCACACGACTGGTATCCAAATTAATGTTATCGCGGAAATGAGCCATCCAATCCCTAAAGCCCATGGCGGGTATGGACCGTTGTAACTTATATCAGTCCAGTTGAACCAATTAAACATTAAGATAAACTGAAAGAAAATGTAAAATATAGTTTCAGTAATATGGATATCTTTTGTTCTTGCAGCCTATATAAATTTAAACATCCCAGGTAACTTATTTTTCATTGCCACTGTAAAGTACTTCAATGTGATTTGTCATTTTTGGGACCTTACTATCCCAGTGAAACAGAAGTTCAATATATGTGGGTGTTAGCAGAGCTTGGGTTTCATTTTAATTACAGGTCATCAGAGGTCATCTGTATTGCATAGCCCTTAAATATGCTAGAAAGTCAGATAATGGTCAGATAAGTAGCAACCCAGTCTGAAATAATTCATCGTGTACTTTAATAATCCTCAATTGCTGGGCGTATGACGATATGGATAATCAGGCCTTCTTGGAAATACTTTTGAAAACGTTAACATTTAGAGCCAAGATGATAGATCTTTAAACTATTACTTTCGTTCTGTTTTGCTGCGACGTGAATAAGGCCTAATGCGTGATGAAATTTATAATGTCAACTTTATTAAAATTGCAACTTTCAGAAAGTAGCGGACAATGAAGGTAGCACTGAAAATTGTTACCGCCTCAGTTGATAAATGAGGTAAGTGCTTTGAATCGTCCAACACTGCCCAACTTGTATACTGCGAATCATATACCCCCCCCCCCCTCCTCCCCCCCCACTCATCCATGACCTCAAAACTTGCCAATGACTGATTACAACAGTCGCGTTTAATTTAGGCACATTTAAGATAGTACTCCAACCTATAGAATTGGCTAAAGATTAAACATAGGACAATTTGAGCCCCTTCTTCTTCTGCTTCTTTTTCTTCATTTTTCTCTTTTGTATGGAGAGGGGGAGGAGGATATATATATATATAGTCATGAATGCTATGACACTTTTGAAATAAACTCATTCCGTACATTTAATGTATGACACCGATACAATACCATTCGCCATAAAATTAAAAAAAAATACCAATAGTATTTATTCAGCTATGGGTATACTCACACTTATGAGGGCTGGTGTAACAATGGACCAACAAATGAGATACACCCACACAGCTGGATTGTCTACTAATTTATCACCCAACATGGCCCGAATATCATTTTTGAACCGTAAAAGTCCATACTGCCACGAAATACCAACACATTCGAAAATAGCGAACATCAGAATCTGGAAGCCCGCTGCTGATTGATCCATTAAGTTAGCCCAATATGGCCCAGCCTTTGAAGAATGAGAAAATAGGAACAAATAGATCATTGAAAATCACAGAATTGTCATAAATGGTTCAGAGTTCAGACATGGCTAGTCACTGTCATCGTCATCGTCGTATTCGTCGTCGTCATCAAAAACATATTCTTCATTTGATAATAGACATTCTACAAATTAGGCACAGCCGCACAGCGTACAAGAGGATATATTTCGTCCTGGACCGATTGAACAAGATCTTCAAGCAGTAAACCCCAAGATTTGTTTTCGTTAAGAGCTGATACACTAAAGGTCTACGAGTGGAAGATCATGTTACCTCAAAATGTAATTAGTTAATCAGTCAAGAAAGTACAATAAATGTACACGTCTGCATTGTTCAATATATTGAAGATATAGCGCCATCACTTAAACCTATACGCTAGCGTCTATTGCCATCATGATCACGTATATAATATGGATACAACGTTGGAGATTGATCACATGCGTATGTAGGACTATTACATGTATACAGATACTCGACTTTCTTCGAGTGAAATTTCTTGAATAATTCAATAATAAAACAAAACAGGGAAATAAACAAAACAGGGAAATAGAAAGAAGTAGAGAAGTAGATAAAAAAGCGTACTTCCGTAACGTACAGTAGGCCAAATAGGAACGAAACCGAACAGGACGCCGCTGTGACGTAGATTTTTCGTTTCCGTAAGTGGGGAAATTGATCGACGATCGCTGTTACCGTGGTTTCCATACCTGCAAACTGATAAATCCAATCGCATTAGAATATCACAGCGTTTTAAAAGTTATTTTAATGTAACATAAAACATTTGTAACTGCATCATAATCAGTAAGGCTAATCATGGAGCTATTTATAGCTCCATGGGCTAATCGTCTAAATCGAAGAACTTACGGAGGTATCCAAGCCCAGCGTAAGCAGCATTAGGAAGAATAACACAGACCACACAGACGAGGCTGGAAGAAGATTAAACGCCTCTGGGTAAGCTATGAACGCCAAACCGTAACCTGTTAATACAACACAACAGAAACAAAGAGAATAAAAGAAACTTTAGTTTATTATGGAACCCCTAAAGAGACCTATGGCAACTATTACTGCAACAACTACTTCAAGTGCCCTGTCAATAAGTATGTGCAGTCACCACAAAAGAACAAAATATTCCATGACTTCATCTCACGTTTTCAAGTCAATCGTTGCTACCCAAAAAACGGCCATGTAGTCCCATATAAGCTATCTTAGATGATACGTGTGAAATAACGACAAGTTATTTGTAACCCACTTATAGTCAAGCCTATAACGATCTATCTTTTTTGTTATATTATGATTGGGCAAACGGGTATGTCAAGTGAGGACTTGTCCTGTACAAATCCTTAACCGACTATGTGTATTCCAAATAAAGACATGTGTTTCTCCAAACACATCATTAATTCGACATGGGATGGCACGTGGTGTTTGCAGTTATGGTATTATTGTTGATATGTTGTTATATTATAAGAAATATTTTTTAGTGAACGAACGCACTTCATTGAGCGAGATGAGTTTCTTTGAGCATGCGCGAATGAAATCATGAGTTAAAAACATTGCCCCTCAAGCGGAATATTTAGCTTTTTAATTCCTTAAAGAACGTTTGGATAGACATTCTACAAATCGGCCTATCGTACCTATCGGCATTGCACGAAAAAAACATGTCGATTAAAGTGACTAGAGCTCAAATAAATTGACCATAGAGGTCTTGCACATGACGTCATTCACTGGTTTTCACACCGCGTGATCAATATTTCTGGAGTGAAAAATCGCTTCTTCTCACACTGACTTACTATGTAGCCCTAAATTCAAACGATGATTTCAAAATGACTGGTGAATATTTTGAGTAAACCTTGCCATATGTTATTCTACAAAAATCAAATAAACCCAAAAAATATATATAATTTGAATCTTTTCGCAAATGAAGAAAAACGAGCAAAATAAAGAACATTAGCCCATTGAACGTAACGATATAGAGAGGCTCTCTTTCCCTCCAGTCACTGAGCATGATTCACGCTATGTCCCAAAATATGACGTCACTGCAACACCTCTATTTGGTAGGTATATGGCTATATGTTTTTAATATCTCATTGTTATGATATAAGATGATGCACACCCACCTCTTCCCTGTTCTTCAAATTTGTTACCAGAGTGGAATCAATGGGCACCTCAAAGGCTTTCAGTTGTTGCTTGTTACCCTTCTTGGTCATAAGGGTAAAGTTCATTGTGTTTTTTTCTTCTTCCTGAAGTGGTTGCATGGAGCTAAATGTTAGCTTCTTCGGTGTTGGTTTGTGAAGGACTGGAACTCCAATATCCAGCTGCGGTACCTTGCTCGTTTCCACAGTTCTCTGAAAGTTAACGTCAGAAGTTTACTCCTAGACTTGAATCGTGAAGCAAATTTGTACACAAACATGAGGCTTTCCCTAACTAATAACTTTGGCATACCAACAACGATGAAAGTTTGGCCCATTTTGCTCACACAAAATTAACAATTTGAACAGATCTTGAGCTTGTTTTCTCCTGCCCTGAGAGCTGGATACTTTACTCAGGTTGACTATAATTCAATTATATTCTGATATACTTGCTCTGTATGTATGCATTAACAAACAGAAGTAAGAATGAAAACTTGAGAAGAAATGATTGTCTACTGGGAGGAATTATTTATTATTCACATACAGGGTCGACAAGGACTAAATTAAGCCTAGCCCCAATAGTTAGTAGGATAAGTAGTACACCATACACAGCAGTCCTAATATGACGATATCAAACAACAAGCTACCCTAACTAGTTTTACGTGCTGATTTACAACTACATTGTGCCGATTTACAACTACATAACGATAGATTTTAGTGAGGCTGAAGAAAAGGCAAACAATGGGCATTTGAATAATAGAAACACAACAGTCTTTTTGAAGACTTGTGTAAAAAGTCAAAGGCCTGGCAGACAAGAGCCTAAGGGCACTATGGTTCATTGCTTATAAGCACTATCCTAAACTTGTTATTTCCGGGTTTAATGTACACACACAATATTATTGCCATAAATATCACAAATCAATGATTGGTCCTTTTGAGAATCTGTTGACTTTTGTTAGATTAGTTTAAAAGAACTTGCAGAATCATCCTAACTGTACTTAATAACTTTTGTTGCACAGGAGTCAACCCATGGACAACTAAAATATGGCCACAAAAATTCAACTTAAAAAAAACTAATTCAGGTTACTGGGGGCGCTATTCCAAGGTCATGTGAGGTTAACCTCTCAAAACATTGACCTCTGATAACTTTGCGCATGAAAGTCGCACAGGAGTCAACCATGGACAATGTTGATCAGTTTGGAGGTTGAGTTTTTGACCCATAATTGACCTTTGATCACATGGCCATGTTTGGAAACAATCGCTTACCCTATGCACTAGTCCCAAAATGTCAACCATGTCGGACCCCATCAGTGGGAGTTTCATAAGTTATTGCCCCCAAAAAACACATTTTGAGCCATAATTGACCTTTGATGACCATGGATTACAATAACGGTTATTTAGAAAAACGTGCACCTACTTCATTCACAACTTGTCCCAATATATCAGCCATGTCAGCCTTCGTCACTGGAAGTTGTTGCACAAATTAACATACGTGGGCAATGTTTTGCCCATAAGCGACTTTGAAATGACCTTGGATGGCATGAAGGTTTTATGAAAAATGTTCCCCTCGATGATGTGCACTCCATCCTAAATTGTTATGCACTCCAATTTACATAGCCTACACAATGTTATTGCTAAAAATGTGTCAAATCCAACCTTTGGCAACTCATAACTTCAGAACCAGATGTCCGATCGAAGCGGGAGTAAGTTTCGTCTATAGAGCACACAGAGCTCTATCATATATTAAAGTATTGACAAACATTTTTTTCTTTGCCCTGTATCTCCTAAAATGAGCATGAGGTTGGCAAGGAGGAGAGGGTCATCACCTTTTCTTGGGATGGGGATTAGAGGGTGGCAAGGAGGGAGAGGGTCTCATCACCTTTCCTTGGGATGGAGATTAGAGGTTGGCAAGGAGGAGAGGGTCATCACCTTTTCTTGGGATGGAGATTAGAGGGTGGCAAGGAGGGAGCTGCATCATTTTTTTGTTATCTCTCCACCGTGTTTAACTTCTTTCTGAGAGTCTGAAGGGACATGTCCTGCCCATACTCCACACTCTGATACCCATGGCAAAGCCACCATAGACACAAGAAACACCAGACCAAATAATTGTAGTTGTTTGTACAACAAGCTGGTTGAAGCATGAAATCATCTCTGGAATGGAGGCAGCACTGCTAATGATCTGCAAGGATCATCAGACCACCACACATAGCAATAATCTAATACAAAGAATGAGTAATCACAACAACGTCATATTGCATCCTAATTCATTTCCACACAAATAATGGAACATTACATTTGCAATGATAATCAAAACAATGGCAAGAGAAGTAATATGTAGAGCTAGATCATATTAAAATGACATACCTTAATGGATTATGCTTCTTGCTTAAATCTTTCCTGATTGAGCTTGTATATAAATGTTAAGGGAGAATTCTTGCACATTGAATTTGAAGATTGGTGCTACATGAGGTATGTACTTTCTTGTTTGTGGGCAGGATATTTATGTAGTTTGCTTCAAAACTGATATTTTCTGTTGTATTGCAATAAATAACAGACATTTCAAACCATAGCATAAAAGTCACTGTTAGTTCCTACACTGTGAACATTCTCATCTGTAATCAATCATGTACTCATAGATGTGACTGAACCTAATAGATACAGCTGTCAGTCATACCTCCTAACGGTGACCATCAGTGCTAGCACCGTCTATACAATACATCTTTCAAATGAATAATTACTGCATTGGTCAGTAACCAGTACATTAACACTCTTGTAAAAGAGCAAATTTGTTGCTTGTGACAGTTTCATTGTCATAATTTTCTGTTCCGTCTGAGTGACTGCTCTCCTGATCTGCATGCTCATCTGAGGAGGTGAAATCTGACTCTTCATCACAGCTCACTTCCCTCAACTGTTCCTGCATGATGATTACCTCTTGAGTGCCTGGGTGTTCTTCCCATGTACCTGCAAAGTAACAACCCAGTGACCAATCTAGTACCATTAATTTCATATATTTGCTATTTCAGAATCTAGAATGAGTAGCTTCGCCAAGGTAAGGAAGTTTTACAGGTGTAATTTCCTTTCTCCGTACACTATAACAACTTGTAGGTTAACAATTGTAGGAACGAAAAATTACTCCAAATAACTGTTCTTTAATAGCTGCCAACAGTTCACTCAACAGTAATACATTGATAACATGCAATATATAAATAATATTCAGTTACCTCTGTTGGCATAGTAACCAACTGGTGCAATGTTCATACATAGTTTGCCATCGACAGCCAATCTCAGAATATTATTTGCTGCTCGGTATACATCCCTTCTGGAGGCCTTTGCTGTCATGAAACCTCGCTTCTCTGCCCAAGCTGTGTCAAAGCATAAAGCAAACTATCAAAATGATTTATTGAACAATAGCATAGAGAAAATATAATTTTTGGCTGGATCCAGTAGAACAGGATTTGAACCAGAGATATCAGGGTTACAAGCCATGTACTCTTCTAACTGAGCTATCCAGCCCCTAGTTGGTGCAGAATTGCCCAGTCAGTTTCACATTGTTCATTTACTTAACTTAAATTCATTGGTGGAAAGCCTAAAGAGGTAGTTGTAGCCTAAGTATCTACAAATTGTAAGTTCCAAAGAACCAGTTGTCACAGAAATAAATTGTAAGCCATACTAGCATATCACACTATGTACTGACTATCTCTAGCTTCTATTTACTAATACTTACCATCACAGATGTCATATGCAGACCATTCAGGGCTACTTGTTTCATCGGCATCAGGATGTGTTATTTTTAAAATCTTGACCAAAGGGATTCTTTGAGCAAGAAAACCCACCGGAGTGTAAGGCTCTCTTACTTGAGCAATTGGATACATGCCTGAGAGAATCTAGACAAAGAAATTAGATTAAAAGATAATACATGAAATAATATGTAAACAGCTTTATGGTATTGAACTGAAATTGATCATTAATTTGCACCTGCTCTCTTTATAAATGGGTAGCTTAATTGTGATATATGATGTTATTTTGGTTAATTTTCAGTCTTTTCAACTGTTAAATCCATAAAATAGTTAAACTAGTCATTGTATAAGAAGTGATGCTGTGATCATACACAATGGTTCTTGAAGAGCATAAATGTAATGTATGGCTAATCCCTTTGGTGCACAACAAAAATACACAAAGTGCAGACTAGGTGCCTACACTAGAGCAGAATAAGCAGTTCCAGGCACAAACAGTCCACAGAATAACAGGGCACAGGTTCATTCACACACTATAGGCCAAATGTTACAACCTAACAAAGTAATCCACCTAAAATACCACAAAGGTTCATAGGGTATAATGCATTACAAGTCAACTTGATTGCATCATGTTTTGCAACTAAATTAAGAAAGTACCATTTCTATTTATTCATTTCTATATAACCAGTTTCATGGATACACTCGAGTATTATCAAAGAGAAAGATCAGTTACTGTAAAACAGATATCAAGATTAGATGAGAATTCCTACCTGCAATTGCTTGTCAACCAAAGATGGGAATACAAGACCTGGTGAATCACAAAGCTTAACTGAGGGAGTAAGAAAGATAGTCTGGAAATGCTTGGTGTGGCCTGGTGTCCTCGAAGCACTGACCACCTTACAACCACATAGACCATTGATGAGGGAAGATTTTCCCACATTAGGGTGACCTTTGGAATATGAAGTAGATGGAAAGACTAGTAAATTGACAGAAATAACCACACTTTCACATATGAAGATGCAATATCTTCATATACTGTAATAACATTATTGGCCCCTTTCCCAAATTAACACCGATAGGCTTGGCTGAGCATGTTTTGGAATGGGACTCAGCTGAGACACAAGCTGTGAAATGTATACAAGGGAAGTGTAGAACATTTCACTCCATCGGATAGGGCTAGGAACCCTGGGTGAATAGGGAGTGTTTTGACTCAACAATCCTTTGCGATTCTATTCCCAATTACAGTAATGGACTAATGGACTTTCATTCTAGTGCCAAACACCATTTTGCAAGCTTCCTACTAGCCATCCAATAATCATCCTACTTTTTGTCTTTATGAAACTAAAACTGACTTGGATAAAGGCTTAGCTTCATTGCTACTCTGGTATCAGGTATGACACTGGTAAAACATTCCATAGTTGACAGGCGTTACAGAAAAAGTAGTCACAAAGAATTGACCTATTTGACATACTAAGGAAATGAATACAGAGGATGCTGACAACCTCTGTCCTCCAATTGTGTCTCCAGAGAAATGCAACGACCCATTTTAAGCATTAGGAGAACCAATCCACACAGTGGGTTCATGTAATCTGTGCTTTGAGTGAATATCTCTGCCTCACTGAAACATTGTGTTCGACGTAATTGTTCGATACACCCACACTGGATAATAATCGGAAACATTTATAATTGGGTAGAAGACACAATTCTGTGAAGATCTATACTTAACACATTATAGGGTTACATTGACATTTTCAGAGACAATGGCCATTGAAATGGCTAATCTAAGAAAACAATTAAGAGAGGCAGAAAAATAACGATTGATCAAGATTGTAACGATGACTTCTTTAAGCCGAATCTGATGTTCATTATTTAGACTCAAATTCAGGCTCAGAGGAGAGGCAAGCTGTAGAGAATGCCAAAACAATGATCAGGCCATCAATTGGTATCCTTATGAATGTTAGTATTACTAGGCCTAGTGATAGTATTACTACTAGTGGCATAGGTACCCACGGATGAGTTTAACTTGAGTCAAGGAACAGTGGTGATGACAACAATAAGCAATTGCATGATGCCTAACTTGGATACACATACTGTAAAAGGTTTTCAAAATATATATGATGAGAAAGGAAACTTAGTATTCTACACTGTAACTGTAGAAGAATACACAATGACTTTCTCATTAAGTAGCTCATTAAATAAAATATAAAATAGTAACAAGCAGAGACAAATTTGCTTCAGTTTGCATATATATGATACTTCAAACAAGGTTTTTTTTGCAATTCTTATATTTATCTAATGACACAAAATATATACTGCAAGAAAGAGCAAGTCAGTCTCTTAAACTTAGATGTTCAACACTTTTTATTCTTGTTGCCAGGTTGAAAATAGAGCTCAAAGATATGACGATTTATTAAATCAATTTATTAATTTACCTATAAGATTGCAGGTTCGAGTCCTGACCAGATAATTCTTTTGTGCCCCATGATACAGCAGTTAATCTTGAATGGCTTCTCTCCAGCCAGGTGTATAAATGGGGCCTATGAAGTACCTGCTAAGTTGATACACTACTGCCCCTGGAGCAACTGTTTCAAGTGTGCACATTTGGGTGTGTTGTTACAGCATAGTTTAGTATTCAGTTATCAGCAGTGGCTTTATAAAGTAATCAAATGTAACTTTAACTTAACTTTAACATCCTTGACATGATTTGTCCTCTAGCAGGAGCTTATCAAACTGACCACATTAACTTACCCACACAACCCATCGTGAGGGTACCATCCTTAAAGAATTCATACTTCTGTAACACACCATCCTCCATTGTAGTAGACTCCAGTACTTGTGAGGCAAGACTTTCCTCGCCCTTCAACTCTGCTTCTATCTTCTGCTTCCACTCTCTCAAATCAACTGAAATGCACAAGAAAGAGATTGTGAATATTATAATAGTTACAATCATCAAGAAAGAGATTGTAAGTATCATAATACAATTAAAATCATCAAGAAAGAGATTGTAAGTATTATAATACAGTTACAATCATCAAGAAAGAGATTGCGAGTATTATAATACAGTTACAATCATCAAGAAAGAGATTGTAAGTATTATAATACAGTTACAGTCATTAGGAAGGAGTTTGTGAGTATTATAATACAGTTACAATCATCAAGAAAGAGATTGTAAGTATTATAATACAGTTACAATCATCAAGAAAGAGATTGTAAGTATTATAATACAGTTACAATCATCAAGAAAGAGTTTGTTAGTATTATAATACAGTTATAATCATCAAGAAAGGGATTGTAAGTATTATAATACAGTTACAATAACCAACTACATTCTTTATTAATTTCTGGGAATAATTTATTTATTTCAAAGAAGAGTATACTGACATGGAGTTTTCTCAAAGCAATACTTTGGTCTTACATAAGTGTGTCACACAACTGGCTAATTCTTTAAATATTGTTATACATCTTAGTGATCAGAACGAAACACAAAGAAGAAAAAGAAAAGAAAAAAAGTATTAGCTACCCAGCCCCCATCAAGGGTCTAATTACAACCATTGGATGGAGAAATCAATAAGTCAAATAGAGAAATGTTTCAAACTGTCAGCTGCATTGTAATAAATGTGCAAGATTCATGAATTGGTAGGAGATCAGAAGCCTTAGTTAATGATAGGGGATGGTCCTAAGCAATGATATCATCTATTTTCAAAGAAGTTGTTGCAAACAATATGCCTATCATATCATTGTAAAACATCTACTGATTATTTAGAAATAAATCTTCCTGTGATGCTGCAGCTAGCAATCTGATGCTAATCTGATGAGTTCTGTTACTGAAAAACTTGTATTGCACATTGGATTCTGCTAAATACTAGACACAAAGGCTAAACTGGAAAATTTTCATGAGTCATGTACTTTCAACTCATCTCCTGCATCAGCTTCCACTATTTGACTCTACATCTTGCTGCTCGCTGTAATGTAGCTGGAAAACATTTTGAGTTTAAGGAAATTCAGCATTAGGTTACACTGTTAACAAGGTACAGTGTTTGTACTTCAAATAAACCTCAAATAACCTTTTACTTCCAGAAACATGTAACACATTACAAGCCAAGGTATCACACAAAGGCAACACTTCTGAGTGCAAAGACACGGTTACTAATATTGGCAAGAACATTTTCTGTGACACTTGGAAAGCAGGACTCCTAACACCAACTTTAAAAGTTGACATGTTGTTTTGTGAGATATTGTCAGTTGTGAGGATATCACTCGTTTACAGCTGCATTATATTATGGCTACCAGTCTACTCTTGATTTACTCATCTAGTAGGAGTACATATCATCAAGTAACTTCATCTCTTAACATCAAGAAAATAAGAAATTGAAATCACTAAATTCCATAATTCACTCATCAATATGGGTTAGTGATTCTTTGCAACATTTTGCATCAGAACATTCAACAGTATTAAACACTACACACAAATGACCTCTGACCTTCATTGAAAAGCAAAGGGCTCTTGGACTCAAGAAAGTGGATCCATATACCAAGTGTGTAGTTCAGCCACTAAGCACATTTTTGGTTAGAGGGTTTAAAATCTAAGGCATTCTACCCACATGCACACAGGTACAAACCATCGTCATAGATTGCTTTAACTCTCAGCAAGGAATCCAAAATCGTTTTCTCACCTTGCCCATGGCAAATTGTCTCACATGCTGCCAACAGTTGTAGAGGACCCACTGCAACATGTGATCTTCTCACTTTCCTGCTGAGTAGAACTTTGAACCCCAAAATAGGAGAACTTTAGACACTTAAATACAACATACAACTTTATTCAATGAATGTAGCTATTGAAAGATCAGATGAAGTAAATCAATTGTTTCATTAGACACAAGATGAGCTTCTCTGTTGTCTGCGAAAGGTTTGAGTAAGATGCTGGCAAATCTGACATGTGACTTAACAGGAAAGTTTACACAGTTTCATAATATGCACAGTCATTCTTATACATAATAACTAACCTGAGTAAAGACACTCAAACCTGGTTACTTGCTGCCACAAAAGAAATAGATTATAGTTGTAGAACAATCTTCAAGATGATTCAAGCTGCACATATTTCTTACAAGATATCTTGAAAAACTCTGGTGAAAATGCCTCTACACAGCTACTGGACAGTATATCTCTCAGCACTTCTGTAGCAAACGGACTTTGTTTGACAATTGAGCCTGTACAATGATCACAGGGAATTGGAGGTCCTTGTCTTGATGTGTGTAAGGTCAAGTGTGTTCAAGAAGGCTGTCCAGTGAATTACCTGTTATCAATTCTAATGGAACTATTAACTGGGCTTAACTTGAAACTGGACAAAATGTCAAATTTGAGATCTACTGTAGTTTACCTGCAGAATCTTGAGACATTATGTGTTTTCAAGGCTTTCAGGTTGAAACTTTGCTCACCTGAAGTGACCATTGACCTGTATCAGAATTGTGTAAAGAGTTATATTACACTAATCTATGGGGAATGTTGTGTCTCTGGATGTTCAGGTTCTGGAGATCTACTTTCTAAGATTCTAATGTTTTCAGCTCTGCTGATTCCAAATGACGTTTGACCCCAACCAATACCTGTAGAGACCTTGCACTTAATATGAGGATTCCACGAGGCAAATATGAGATCTGCTGTTGATCCCTACCTGGAGATACTGTGTTAAAAAAGATTGTCAAGATTTGACCTCTTCTGACATTAAATGACCTTTGACCTACTCTACAACTGAGTTTAAATGCTATACAATGCTAAAATGAAGTCTGTGGATGCTCAGGTTCTAGACATTACCAACGTTTTCACATTTCAAACTTTCAGTTTGCTGACCCTTAATGACCTTTGACCTAGGTCATAAACAATAGGGACCTTGCAATCAATTCACAGAAGCCACATACTAAATACAAGATCTAATGTTGTTACATTTCTTGAAATATTGTGTTTACAGGTTTCATGATTTGACCTAAAATGACTTTTGGACCTATCCAGAATAGTGTAAAAATGTTACAAAGTATTACACTAACCTACCATGCAAATATGAGCTTCCTTGATGTTTGGGTTCTGGAGATAAAGGACTTTTGAGATTTTCATGTTTTGACCTCTGCTGACCCCATATGACCTATGACCTCCACTAATATGATGAAGCCACAAGCCAATCTGCTGTGCATACTGTACCTATCTCAAGATATCGTGTTTACAAGCAAGGGCGTCACATACACACACACCCACACACCCAAACTTGACTGCATACTGCATAGGTTACTTGCCTGCCTTCGTCAAGTAACCAAAAATGTGTACCTGAACATTTTCACCTTCTTTCTAAGGACTTAACTTTTAAATAAAACCTCAAATTCCTGACAGGCTTTTACAAGACTAATACTGAGATGAAAGTTATAAATTATTTTTTATTTACATTATTACATCTTGGTCAAAATGTGCATTAGAAAACTGTAAAAATAGCTTGCATGATTCAGCCCCCCCCCCTTCAAAAACA
>JAAAKB020000022.1:236399-251065 GCA_010014835.2 Apostichopus leukothele | reverse complement strand
GTCGCAATGCAATTTTGACAGTTGGGGCAAACAAATTGTCATCTGCCTGTGCACAGGTCATCCTACACAGCTGATTTCGGTTGTCCGAGAGGAAAATTGGTCGTCTCAGACCTACTATTAAAAATTTCTACTGATCTAGATAGAGTGGGCAAACTTTCAGATGATTGTGTGAAGAAGAATGGGAACATTGTCACTCTCTAGGGAAATACAACCGTTGGTGAATTACGAAACATTACAAATTACAAATTTTTGTCATTATTTATATAAGTGAAATGATTTCAATATGCTACAAGTAGAAAACATCTGAGTAACCTGCACATTTTCATGAAAATTAGCCAATTATATTCAAACCAAAAAAGGAAAGCATTAGGGGTCAGTTAAGGTTAGCTTCTACAAAACAATGATTCCAAATGACGTTACAACATCAATTGGTTCAAGTCAAGCACCCCCACAAATTAATTTCTACTTTTAAAAATTAAGGCTAGTCTGAGATGTCTCATGGGCTTCCAAGATTGGATTCAAACTGATTTTATGACCACTTACCCATGTACACAAATATTTTAGGTGTACATGCAAGAATCTTTTTCGTATATTACGCAGTTTCCTCATAAAAACGCTAAAGAGAGTTTGCTTTAGCAAGTTCAGTGTACAGAACCTACTGATTGCATTGAGTAGCAACTCTGTCCATATTTGCATAGATCTATCGTATGGCTACTATGCGATACCTGATTAATTATTACCTGGTATCACAAATTCAACAATTAAAGTCATTTAAACTTCAGAACACTTTGAATTTATAATCCACCAGATCTCTTGGATGTCAATATACATATATACTGTACATGTATGTATGTATGTGTTTGTCTGTATATGTTTGGTGAGGACACACACGACACACTGTAGCCTACTGTACCATACACAGGCTGAATTATAGAACCGCTCGTGATACTCGAAAGTTTCCTTAGGTAAAGTATGTACAACAGTATATATCACGCAATGACACACATGTATGCATATCCAGGGAATAATTTATCCACTATCACATCACAACATCTTGTGACAAAACCAGCAAATTGCTTCATATGCAAAGTGGGCAATTGCTTCATATGCAAAGCGGTCATATTGCTTCATATGCAAAGCGGGCAAATTGCTTCATATGCAAAGTGCGCAATATATGCAAAGTGGTCAAATTGCTTCATATGCAAAGTGGGCAAACTGCCATACAAATGCAAAAAATGTAAACAGCAGTTTGGTTTTTGGTACATAGGAACCAGCTTTTCTTATATATGCGGGACAAAGCCGAGGGCCTTCAAAACTGCTGCTAAGTAAAAATTTGAATGCTCAAATTGATTATAAGGAAATGCTAACTCAAGCCTACAGACTTGACTTGAACACTGAACAGTAACAGAGCTACAGTAGTAGGCATCCAAACTGTACTGTGTATACATACATATGTATACATCATGTAATATCAGACCAGCATCTTTTCTCTAAAAATATTCCTGGGTGAAGTTCTCAAATTGCCAGATAATAATATCATACTCCTGAGCAAAGTCTCAAGGGACGGATATATCCGCCATTCCTTCTTGGAAATTTCCAAATTTGGGGAAACCCCATCAGATGGTTGAGGAACAAAACACTTTTTCTTGGCATAGACATCAGATGTTAAAAATGATATCAAATTCACTCTTGACAGAAGCAGTCACAGAAAGGTTACAGCGGAAATCTACTTAATTTACTGTAGTCTGTACAGCTACAGCTGAGCTGTTTCAGCTTTTATATTGTTTAAGAAAACAAAAAGGACTGTTTCTGTTACACTAGTAATGTACTTAAATTGACTTCCTATCCTCATTTTGTATTCTTCCCACCCTCCCACCCACCCCCCTGGGTTTTAACTGGCTGTTCCTGTACAACAGCTCAAACGCGAGAACTAATGCTCATCCGTACTCATAAACGACAGTTTTGCAAGACGCTGTTGTAATTTTAAGTGCTGTCGAAGAGAGTCACAAAGAATGGGAAACCCAATGGCAGTTTCTGGGAATAACATTTTTATGTTGACATTTTGAGAATATTACTTATTAGTTTTGCAATCTATAATTTATGTCTCTTATGTAAACAAACACTGTCAAATTCTAGATGTACAAAACTGTGTCAGTTTCGGGGAAAAAAAGTTTTGTGTTGAAATTTTCACATGAATGTACAGCTACATAGTTTATCGAAAAGAGAAGGCTTGAAAAACGCCGGTGTTCATCCACGTTCTAACACGGATAGGGTCTGAAATAAGCTACTGTAAGGCTTCCTGATCCTTGGGACACTAAACTAGAACTAGTTTTAATGTCTCCAAATTATGTATGTCATATATGTAAAAAAAAAACTGTCAAATCCTATGTACAAAAGTGTGGCAGTTTCAGGGAAAAACAGTTTTGTGTTGATATTTTGTGGATATTTTAGTTTTGAAAGTCCCCGAAGTATGTCTCTTACGTACAGAACTGTGGAATTCTATGTACAAAATTGCCATTTACTGTACTACATAATATGCATTTGAATAGCAATTTGCCCATTTTGCGTAGCATTCTGACATGTGATACTGGATAAAATTATTCTCTGAATTTTGAAGCAAGAGAAAGGAGATCGGGTGGGAGAGAGGTCTGAGTTTGGGCAAAAATTGTGTGAAAAGTCATCATTTTCTAGACTACTTAGTATGGGTACAAATCCATGGATGATAGACAGCCATTTTGGAATACATAGCCCCTTTAAAAATGTCTGTCATATAAACTTGTGAACATGATTGCCACACAATTATGAATACCATGCCAGAAAATGTATATTCTAACACTCCTACTTCCCCCCAAAAATGCAACCAATTTTATAATTTCTCATTTTTTGTTGTTGAAAGTATGGCTTCTTAGCATATAGTACATAACTCACTTTTGGGTTACTCATGCAACAACACTAGGCCTAGACCCCCTTAAATAGAAGACCCAACCAACTACATTCCTTACACAGGCCTGCAGGCTCGCAGTATTTTTTTAAAATTGGCCTAATGTGAGGAGCAACCGGTTGATCATGTTAAACTTACCTTCCAGCCATCTTTAGCAGTCTTGAAGTATGGAAAATTCTCACTGAAAATGTAAAGAAAAAGTGAAACTCAGTGAAAGAGAGAGAAAGTGTAATAAATATTGTTGTTTCCATTAATCATGGAAAAAAACATAACATCTCTCTCTGTACATTTTCTATATCATTATCCTCCATACAGTAGCATTTTGCTATGCTATATCGGATGATTTATTCTGTGGTTTTTCTCTCAGAGTCAGGGCTTTTGTGTTAAATTTGTCACTGGTGAGACGTTTACGCAAATTGCACCGAATGGAGAATATTACAAGTGATATGTCAAAGAATGAAAAATTAATAGCTTTTAAACATTTCATTATTAGCCTATATACAATGTAGCCTAAAAAGTCTATTTTGAAATTTCCAAAAATTAGACTTGAAAAGCATTGTTTGAAATGACAACAGAGCAGTCCAGCTAATGACCTAGGCCCTAACTTAACTTAGGCTACTTTTGTACATATTTTGAAAAAGGTTAGGCTAGGACTAGCAATATCATAGTACTACTACTAGACTAGTATAGGATTATGCTAACATTACAGTATCATCAACAACTAAACTAGCTGCTCTTCAAAACATTGCAATATAAATCTTCTGCTGCAATTTTTTCCTTTATCAACACGACAAATTTGTTCCTATGCTTTTAAAATCATTATGTAAATTTTGGCTAACTGTCAGGGCCTAACTAAAGCTAATATTGTAGTATTTACTATTATACTTACCACATAAAATAATAAATTTCACTAACAGGCAAGCAACCAGCTTTACTATTTTTCAAAGCCATGGTAATAAGACAACTATAAGAGTAACAAGGCTTGGAATAAATTTTCTCCTTCAAACCGGGTTCCATTTTAATGTTCTTTGAGATATTTGCATTTTTCTTAATTTGTGTTTTGGACGTAGGGTACGGCTGGTGTTTGGCCGATTTAATGACTGAATTTGAGTTATGGACGCCTATCCGATGGACACCATTCTTCCTTGAAGAAGCTATCGTCTGCCCTTGGCCATTCTGCAGTTGGTAATGTGTAAACTCCCTGCCAGTAGGTTGATGTCCATTGCTAATATGGTTATATTGTTGCAGTCCGTAGCTATCGGTTTGGTCGTACCCTAGGTTAACTTTATTCTGTGCCATATTTAATCCTTGTTGCAAAAGGGCTTGTTGTTCCAACTGGTCCCTAGCACTGTTCACAAATAAATTCACCTGTTGTGCACGAATGTGTGTACCACCCAATGTCAGATTTGCATGCGATGATGGTAAACCCGTCTGAGGGTCAACAAAAATATTGTTACTTGAATCAATTCCATATTTATCAGGTGAAAAATCTAAAATATTATTAGCCGAAGTCACAACAGTACCATTTATTGTACCGTCATTTAGGACGTGTGAATTAAAACTTTGGTCCCAAGATTGAAGTTCTGTCATTTCTAAGCCCATGTCAGCTGTCGAGGGTAGGCCTGTTCCTAAATCCATGTTTGTTACCGTTTCCTGCGCGAACGGTGTAGTTTCCGTACTCAACAACTCGTCAATTTCTGATTTAACTTCCGATTCGAAAACGTCCCTCACAGAAAAATCAGATACTTGTCCAGAATCGAAGTACTCCATGCTAAAAAACTACAGCTCCCGTCTCCAAGACTCTGAAAGAAACAGACGTTTAACTGAACTGCTTAGAGGAAGTGAAATGGCCTACTGGTATCAAGTACCTCGATATCAGGCCTACACTGTACCGTCTATGCAGCTATGTACTGAAACAAAATGGTGGCCGTCGCACAATGAAATCCTTGACAAAGCTCTGAATCGCAAACTTGTTCCGACAAAGAGCTCATTAATGTTACCGTTCGCTCGTCTTGTTTAAGGTGATAATTTTGCCGTTAAAGACTTCTGTCGATGCCAAAAATTCTAGGGTGATGATTTCTTGTACCCCGGGGATGTTCGAAAACATGCAAAAGTACGTAATTTCAAACGAAAACAAGGTTATATCATGTGGTTTAAATGGCCAGAACGTAGTAGTCGTAGTAAATTCCGTTGACTGAACGTTGAACAAAGACAGTATAAAAGGAATTGATCTGATTGGACAATCAAATTTGAATAGTCAATAGCTATCCTTGGGTGATCCTGATTGGTCGATCTGTAACAGTTGTCAAAGCAAGTGTGATAGGGGTCGTGTGAAGGTTGACGTAAACAATAATGGTACAGTCTGGACTGCCCCCTACGTTCTAAAAATAATGTTTTTAGATCACCTTGCTCATATTTTAAAGGAAAGATATCTTACAGCTGGCAAAATTATGATACAGGTACTGAAGTGAAAATAAATCGAAGGATTGCTAGCGTTTTAATTATGGTTTCGTCAAAACAACATATTATTAGTTTTGACAATACCCGCTAATTAGCATGTTGAGGACTTTATTTTTAGCCCCTAGATTTAGCTAGCTTTGCTGGATTGGGCGAAGAATTCCCGCTAAAATCCTTTCACGCCTACTTCTCGAAAGACCTTCCTACTCAGTCATTCAAAATTCATGAGAATTTATTGGCAAGACGTTTTGTAAACACAATCATATGATTTTACTACGTTTTGTAACACGTTTGGACACAAGAACACAGAGAAAATTTATTCCACTGGCTTTAGGGACAATCTGAACGTGATATCTGATTCCACGGGTTCACGTTTTGTTATTGCTTGGGTCTTAAACTTCCCGTTAGATTCGTCGCAAAAATTAACAACTTGTGAACGAGATTTACCCGGTAAGATGCGGTCAGCATTTTGTGAATACTACGGTTGGTTTATAGGATGGTGATAAACAAAAACTTCACTTTCCACACACAGCATTGTAAATATAATTGCTTCCACTGTCCACTAGTCCGGGAACAATACACACACTGAAGCTGACATTGCACCTACAAAAGCGAACCTATATTCAATGAAACCGCCATTGTCTTACACCAGATATATACTCACTGAAGCTTTGGGTTGATCGAGATTTGACAGAAATGACCTGATGGAGAGAGCCCCCAAATACATTTCCCTTGCGATGGGATCGTGGTTACCAATGTAGAGTGTGGTGTTGTCTACCGTGAAAGGCGTCCACGGTCCGTGGACCCAAACTGTGACGTTACGCGAGTTCACGACATATTTGTATATAACTGGACCCGAAATATCTATATAAATGTTAAGTGTGATAGCGTCATAAAGAAAGGAAGAATAATAATAAGACAAGAGAATTGGCCCCCAACACATGAGTTCTGCAATATTGTGCCATTATCGAATGTGCAAGTAGGCCTATGTATGTTAGATACATAAAGTTAGTAAAATATGACGTCAATATTTAATTATTTAGCTGGATTGGTGGTAGGGTTGAGGTACTATATGGGTTACGTGTCATTATTACAAAGATATTGTCCCTTGATTTTTATGGTAGTTTTGGGGATTGGGTATCTCTATGTGCTCTGTGGCCACCCAACTGTTCTGTAACTATATAATAATTTATTTTTCCATACGAATATATCGTTATAGAACACAGTTAATACGATGTCTGTGTGTAACCTTTATTATGAAAGTAATAGCAAGTGTGAATTTGTCAAGAATGCAGGCTTACTTTAGACAACATAAAGATATGTGCAGTTCTTATGTGCTAATTAATCATCATGGATATGTTTGATGTATAGCTATTGATATGGCCTACAGTAGCACGCTATGCATACTGAGAACTGGAACCAATGCTTAGTCGGCACTTCTATCTTGTTTGATATTTTGTTTTTCGTAAATCTTGATTACGTAACATCATACCAACATAATGATTGTTGAATGTCTTTATTTCAGTTACTCCCTTCATATCTGTTCTTGCACTGGAGAAGAAGCTCACTCGAAAATGTTCATTCATATTAAATTGATTCTCGGTGGAAAAGAGATGAACGAGATTGCAAACGGTCGTTGTTATGTTTATGCAGCCGGGAACATTGATATCTATGTCCCTGAAAGAAAACCATGAAACCATCAGAAAAACAATCATAATTATTGTGTATAACATATCGGAAGAAAATCTCAAAGTTTACTCATTATAAGGTCTCCTTTCAGTTAATTTTTTGTTCGATATGGCAGTTTTTCTAACTCATACCAATTTATTCATTTATTCATTTACACATATTCAAGTCATTTGATTATCGTAACAATAAATAGGAGAGTCCGATAAAACTACTGAAGCAATTGGCACATTTTCCACGTGGTTGTAAAGCTTAAAACATATGTAATCTAAAACCGTTTGTCCCAAAATAAGAGTGTTGTGAGAAAGAGAACAACATGAAATTTCGAATTCATTACTTTCAAACCCTTAGTCCGACAAGCATACTTAGCCAACGTTGATGTATTTAGCGTTGCTGGATAGATAGTTCTTTCAATTGACAGACAATGGGCGCCCCAATGTAAAACAATTGCTATAGTAGCATGAAAGAGTCGATCCCAACAGAAATCACGCATTGTACCAAATACTACAGAATAGCAAATGCGACAACCTTGCCATACGTACTTCTTCATACACTAAGTATAACTTCCACAATAACCCGGGTGCGATAACTAATACATTGAGTGCGAGTATATGAATGCGAATTACTAAGTTAGAACTTAAGACTTAGAGTGTGGACTATTACTTATTAACATATTATATAATATATTGTAAATATATGCAAAACATATACACATATACACATTAATGCCAGTGTACAATTATGTTATACTTACAGTTCATCGTGAATTACTGTGTAATAGATTACTTCGTTTTCCAGCGGAATGATATTCAACGGATCCCACATGAATGTGACATTGAGATTCAATGCCTTGAAAACCATATTGGTTATTCCTACGCATGCAAAGATGAAGAAATAGAAACAAATGCGGAGTGAATAAGTTCATTAAGCAAGGTCAAGAAGGAGGAGACGAATACATGACAGAGGACTGAGAAGAAGACTGAGACTGAGAATGGGAATGGGAATGGGTAAGGGAATAGGGAATGGGTATGAGTATGGTAATGGGATGGGTATTGGAATGGGAATGGGAATGGGAATGGGAATGGGAATGGGAATGGGAATGGGTATGGGTATGGGTATGGGAATGGGAATGGGTATGGGAATGGGAATGGGAATGAAAATGGGAATCGGTATGGGTATGAGAATGGGAATGGGAATGGGAATGGGTCTGAGAATGAGAATGAGAATGGATATGGATATGGGAAGGGGAATGGGAATCAGTGGGAATGGGAATGAAAATGGGAGTGGGAGTCATTGGGAATGGGGATGAGAATGAGAATGAGTATAAGAAGAATGAGAAGGAGAATTATAAGGAGAAGGAGAAGTTTTTGTTTTCTTTGAATTACATTCTTTAACTGTTCTCTAAATATATTTCTTTCCCGCCCAGGGTAAACAACATATACTTTACTTTGATTTTGGTTGCCACTAAATTCTTATACGATTTCAGTATTTATTGTTGCAAAGTTCATTCCTATACGTTTCCGGTAGTTATTATTGCAAAGTGCATGGTAACGAGTTTCAAAACAGACAGGGAGTCTACTGTGCCTGGACTATACTCCCCGCGAGATACCACTGAGAGCAAAACGCATAGATCGGTTAATCATTTCATTTGAAACGCATGATCATTTGAGGTCTACAGAGATAATTAACAACACACTGAACATCTAACAAGCAAATCACGACAAGTAACATTCCTCTTGTTGGGTTTAAAGGAACCCTTTTGGACATCTAAATAAGTTTGAGGTTACCAGCGGTTAACTAAAACTAAGTCTTCCGAAGTGATTATCGAATACATTGCGTGTGTTTCACCTATTTACGGTTTTATATGGCACATCTACTACGTTTTCATTTGGAAAATCATTGGTCATTGACTTGTGGAGAACACTTACCTTTAGCGAAATTCATACAGGTAAATATTATGTTCCAATATCGACAAAGTTCACCGTAGGTGTTTTGTTTGATCGTTATTTCTACTTTCAGTTTGCTAAATAGCATATTATCGATTAATGACTTTCCATTTTGATAGTTATATCATAATTATGTAATTTGATTTGTTTTTGAGAAACCTGAAATGCCTTGAAAGTTGGTTACACCCTTGTGGCCAGATCGGATTTACAATAGTAAGATACACATACAAAACATAAATGACGAGGAGCGGGGAGGGTATGCAGTGAGACGTGCGGGGCAAATTACTTTCTGAATCTGCTTAAGTCAATGATCATATTTATTTGTATATTGATGCTTGTTATACATAGCGAACTGTTTATTACGATGCAAAACTCGATCAGCTATAGTGCCATCGAATCTTAAATGTCCTGGAAGGAGCACTCCACAGTACGAAAACGTACCAACCATGGAGGGTCATGTGACATGCTCCCAGGTGCTACTAACATATTATTTAACCCTTTGTCTCTTCGCCGATAGATAAGCGTTCCGTAGACAACAGAGCAGACCTTACTGTAACTTTGAGAATAAGTGCTTACTTCAGTTTGAATGATAATGTTGTAGAGATTTACTTTCCATCCTCATGAGAAAAATTGTTCTGCATGGACGATGGCTACTATTCGAACATCTTCTGTCAGAGCTATAGCCTTATAAATTATTAACGGCAGTCACTCCTATCATATAATCTACTGCAAGGAGCCTTGTGTTGCTAAGAAACAACGAATTATGTCGTCTGCTTCTCGTGACTATGTACATTTTGTACATTGTGATAAGCTACTTGAGTTCCAGCTGTACTGAGTTCGACTGCTTGAAAGGATATACTCAAATGGCAATTTTGGAACTGAAAATTTCATTGAATTGAATTTGAATTGAATTTGAATTTATTGTCCACAATCGGAAATTCGGCTTACACAATTACGCCTCAAGCAACAAATGGACACACTCCGGCAGAATTGTTCCTAAAGGGGAAACCTCAGACTTGATTAATCCTCTGGAAACCAGATTTGGGAAATACTGGCAAATAACCCAAGAGAAGTATCACAACAGGGATAGAGTAAGAGGGCAAAGGTCAAATGGATCCATTGAAAGGTTATCAAGTCTGTGGACCACGTACTTACATTTTAAGGGTATCAGGTGGTCTTAGTGGTGATTTGAATATTTAAATGCACGTGTACTCTAATAATAATAGAAAATGAAAATACGTGTTTTGAATTTTGTTACACTTGTAATTTTGTTGGTTCTTAAATACTGTAGTTTCGCCTTAACAAGGTAGACGTTTATTATATTTATGCTTGTTATGTACATAAGGAAGTGTTTAGTACGATGCAACCTCGATCAGCTGACGCTGAAGCACGTTTTACAAATCCCTCATCTTAATAATTGTGTGTCGAATCCTCCTTAGGGCTCCCAAGATAAAACAATATCAAATCACAGGACATAACGGAAGTTAATGAGAAATTAACTTATGTTATGACAATTAACTGCGTCTTTAAGTTGTTACAGGAAAAGCGATTCGGTACTTCGTAAACACATACTGTGCCAAGATTCAATAGTTGCAACAGCAAGATTACACTTTAAAGCAATTTTGTTAGATTGTCTCTATCTCATCTAGGTAAAAAATGAAGTGCTAAAGTATAAATTATTTGTCATGCAACGGAGTCATCTTGAGTCCTTTAAGTCTGAATACCTGTTTGCTGATGAATTTCGGAAAACAAACTTCCGAAGTAGATTCAATGTTTCTTATCCTAACTGCACTCTGACCAGATGGGTTTAATGGAGAAAAGCTGTCGCAATCGAATGAAAGGAATTTATTTTCTGTTGCCCTAATGGCGAGAACGATTTACCTTAAAATCACAGCGACCGACCATATCAGCAAATAATCTACACATGCGGCCCGATCAAGATTTTAACACGTTCCTATACTCGCATCGTCCACTTTTCTTACCCAACCCCAAAGAGGAAACGTCTGAAAACACCTGTTTATTCATTGCAATAGAAGGAAATGACACAATTTTGCAAGCTACATCGGTAAGATCGAGAGAAATGTACTATTCAAGAAAAATGACCTAAACCAGGCTAGCCACGAAAGTGAAAGTAGTCTTACTAGGCCTAACGGTCGTAAACAAAACATAGAGATTTGATTGGCGCATGATCTGTTGGGCGGAGCTTGCAAATTTTGATTGAAGTTTCTAGAATCTAAAGGCAAATTTTATTCAGCTCAAAATGTTTGACAACATATAACTCAATCAAAATAATGAATATTGATATGGAAATTGCATAGAACGGTTTTCACTGAGCTTTTAGAGCAGTAAGCTGGAAAGGTCGATTTTTTTTTGGGGGGGGGGGCAAAACAAGTACTGAGACTTTAACACCTGACATGCAGTATTTTTGAGATTGTTTGTGCTCGTAATTAAGAGACTTATATAGATGTTCGTTAATTAGCACAAGAAATGTTATGTTTCAGCACACGCTTGCGAAATCCTTTGTCCGTATATTGACATTGATCACTATACTGTTATTTTGAGTTTTATTATTACTTTCAGTCTACTTAATTAGCCTGTAATCGACTAAAAACTTTCTGTTTATAACAGTTAAATCATAATTATAAAGCTTGACAGGTATATACTGAAGATATCTGGTTACAGAGGAGAGGAGGTGGGGAATGCGTCGTATGAACCTGTATTAGTGAATTGAGCACACGGATTGACAGAACTATATATAAGTTAAAGAAGAATCAGCTGCAGTTTACAGGAAATGAGAAACATGGCACTGAACACACTAAAAAAAGCTGGGCACAAATTTTACCCAACACTACAACGGTACGAATAGATCGGCCGAAGGTGGGTCAAGTTTGACCCCCAAACAGGTCAAATGCAGACAATTTTTGACAAAACTATCACATTTTAGCGACAATGAAAGTGGTTAAGCTATGGTAAATTCACTTGTTTTGGGGCAAATATTTTACCAAAATTTGGTTGGATAAATACGTACCCAGTGTTAGGTAGTAGAGTATTTGCCCAACTTTTTCAGAGTGAGCAGCAACTCGGATAAGTACCCTGTGTTATGTGTCGAGCAACTCGTTTGACATATACAACACAGTTCATGGTCTACGCCTGATTATATGTCATCAGTATATCCCCGGCAACTATATATGTTAGAAATTCGGATATTCCTAAAGGACACAATATTAATATTTCAAGTACAATCATTTAACGGTAACACTAAATGTAGATATCCACATTGAAATATTTAATTGTCCATTTTAACAATCGTGAATGTCTATGAAAACGGAGATCAGAACCTCCAGAATGCTATGTTCGTAAGTTTTAGCAACTCTTTTGAGGGGGGGATACTGTCGACCTTAAAGACACAGAAAACTTTGTGTATATAGCGTAATATAGTTGTCATAGAATATGTTTAGTTCCTCATGTTACTCTCGTTTTAAATATGCAACATATCAGAAATCAGCCAAATATCTGCTGGAAACGTCAAGTAATGGTCTCCCATACTCGAAGTTCTTCGGGCAATTTACTGCATGCACCTTCAAAGCGCACTGGTACATCTCTTAGACATTGAACTCTCTCATTGTACCTTCCTCTATGTCTGGGAATAGTTATACAAGCTACAAGCTCTACAAGCTCTAGCAGACTACTTTAACTGAAGAAAAGGGAAGAGGGAAAAAACTATTAACACGATAAATGTGGAGACAATGCTAATGACCTTTAATTACAACCTAGCAATTATACTGTGCAATATATTGAATGGGCTCAGTTCGCACGAAACCTACAGTTGGTTATAAAACAACCACATTAACCAAAATGAAATAGAAACTTGCTTATCGTGTTTGATGATTAACCATCTGCTCTCGCATTGAATTCTGTTTGAAAAGGAGCCCACATATTATTTCCGTTTCGAGGATGAATAAATCGTGGCTGATGAATAACTATATTAGTTTTAAAGGGACTTCCCACTTGTCATTAAATATGGCCGTATATATACACTATTCAAACTCAGGTCAAATATGAGGATGGCTTGTTTTGTTTGATACAAACGTCAGTTTTATTGTCCTAATTTTCTAAGATTTCTTTAGACAATGCATTGGGGTATTTGTATAAATACCTTGGTATAAGTACAAGACAAGAAGAACAAGAAAAATCTCCTAACCTTTCGAAGGAAGAAAGGAAGCAAGTTATGTCAAATGTGTTGCCGTGATAAACGGAAGATGCTCTTTAAATAGATGTACAAATTTCCCTATATAATAGGTCAATGGTGAGGGGGAAATATATGTTATTGCGCAGGAGTTTGATATAGCATAAGAGACAACAAAACAGTGCTACATAAACAGAAAAAAAGCCAGGCACAAATGATGCACATCAGTAATTGGAAATACCCTCAAGTTGTAGTTAAGTACAATGACAGCATGAGTCATGTTGTACATGTCAACATACAAATATATTTCACTTCATGGAAAGGCGTCCCAGGTTACGTAAACGGGAGATGAACAAACAAGGGAGATATACCCCAATCCCTCCCCTCCCCCATAACACATATTGTATAAACCTTATCTTACAGAGAAATTTATATGTTTGACGATGTTAGGTATAACCCCCAGTTCAGTAACTTGTACCTAATTCGAGATATTGGTTAGTTAGGCTAGTTTGACGAGTTAAACAGTCTCTTACACTCCAGGAATTGGATTACAATAGGTTGTCCGTGATTTATCCGCATGTAAAGTATTACTAGTGAATGTGCCACATGTGAAATGTTTACTAAGCTGTCGCTATTCTCTCTAGTTAGAAAATTTCACAATTTTTGGGTTTTTCTAATCTCAATTGCAGTGGTAACATTACTCTGACTAGTCCTGCTGCCAGATATGTTCATAAAATATCACGGGATTTGAAATAAATTCGACATGCAAAATGCTATGAGAATGTGGTCGTGAACTAGAATGCACGACGTTTCCTATAGCCTTTTTGTTAAAAAAGCAACTGCAGCTAACAGAATATAGGCATTTATGAAAAGTTACAGTTGGAACATTTGAGATACCAATTGGTAAGAAAAACTGAGATAATGCAAAAAGAGACGTCACAAAATTTAGTCGTTAGGAGCCACAATGAAAAGGGAGAAGAAAGAGCTGAGATATGGAAGATTGTATGAACAAGACAATGAGAGTAAATGCTGAGATCCCCACCTTTTTGTCAGAATAATTATTCTCTGTGACATACAAGGAAGGTCAAGAGGAAAAAAATGCAAATGACCTCTTTCGAAAACTTAAATCCTCGCCTCACCGACATAAATAACCGAAATGAGAGCAAGTTTTTTGCCAAATTATTTTTGTTTTTTCAAAATATTGTAAAAATATTTGTCAAAAAAACATTGCTATGATGGTCACTCTGCTATTCCCAGATGGGAGTGGGGAAAAATCGTCTATAAAACAGGATTTGATTTTTACCTATTGCCGTACAGAAGTTCATATTTGATTTTAGTAAACGGAACAACCAGTTTGATAAGCTTAGTCAATATAATCCAACCCCCCCCCCCCCCCCAACCCCCCCCACCAAAAAACAAAGGAAAACAAAGTTTAATTTACTTTAAAACT